>JASAMX010014192.1:0-65011 GCA_030248175.1 Microlaimidae sp. YZB2_3 | reverse complement strand
TTGCTCCGGGTAAGAGGGGGGTTGGGGCTCACACTTCCAAAATTTCGGATTTTTGCCTGGATACCTTACAAATTCGGCCTCCCGCAAAAAATTCTAATTTCTTATACTTTAAAAACTCGGAATTGTTAAAAAAAAAATTTATAGTTGATAGTTTATTTTTAATTTTTAGTTTTACAGTTTTTAAAGAAGCGTGTTTTACGTTTTTTTTTTTTATGCGTTTCTAAGCCATTTTAAGGCAACTTGTGGAAGGGTACACGTAGCACCATAAATGTGAAGGGCGGGGCGGGGGGGAGGGGGCAGGGGTGGGTTTGTACCCTAGCCTCGAAATTTTCGGCACCCTCAAACGAAAATTCAAGGCCCCTCCCTCCTCAAAATTCCAAAATTAACTCCTGACCCCCCTTCTCAGGATTTAAATCTAATCCCCCCTCCCCCCTCAAAAAAAATTTAGGCGGTACTTTTTTTATACCGAATTTTCTTCCAAAATGCGATTTTTTTTTAAATATATAAAATTTTTTTATGTTTTCACAAACTTTTTATATGGATAGATCGCCTTTTATTCAATAAATGTAGTATTATCTTATAAAAAGAACAATTACTAAAGTTATTTATTAATAAAAATGTTTCGTTTTGAGTACCCCACCTGCCACCTCCCTCTAGATTTCAAAATTTTGGGACCCGGGGTTTTCGAACTCGGCCCCCCCTAAAAAAGTGAGGGGGGTCCCGACCCCCCCCCCGGCAATTCCCCTCCTGAATTCAATCGACTTACCCCGGGCACCACTGCAGCTTCCCCGACAGTTCTCACCACTGGGCGTAGCCACGATTTCGGAAGGAGGGGGTTCCAACCATAGACCATTGGGGACACAGGGTACCATCTTGAGAGCCCAAAATTCTCCACCTCGAGAAATCTCACACCTCAGCCTCCCAAAGTGCAGAGTGTCGTGAGCCCCAGGAGCGAGGCTATCTCCGTCCGAATGAATGAATAAGTATTTTTTATTTGACTACGGTGAAAGAGCACTGTTTTTTAGTCTTAAAACAGCTGACCCCTTCTCGACGGATTGGAGGGGGAATTTACCGTCCTCAAAAAAGTGCACAAAGTTCTTTTTTTAGTTAAACTTTTAATAATACCTTTAGGCTAAATAGGCGGTTTTAGTAATTACATAAAATTCAATATTAGATCCTAAACAACTTAAATATTAAAAAATTTTGCTAAATACCTGTAATCCCAACTCCTCGGGAGGCCGAAGAAGCCCAGGAGGGGGGGGTTCCGGATCCCGCACCTTCGGCCTTCCACCGGCGAAACGGTACCCTACCAAAAATATTAGCGTGGGTCCAACACTCAACAAAATTTCCGAAAGGCAGGGGTCCAACCCAAACGTTATAAAAGGGCTAAAAATTTTCCGCGCCTCGCGGCTGTGTCTACTCACCTCGTTAATGTCACATACTTATTTATTTTCCTATTTTTCAATAAAATAAGTCTATAAAACTAAGAAAAGCTCTTTACAAACAATTTTATACTCTTGAAAATTTTGAAAAAAAACCCAACAACTGAAAAGTAAATAAATGAATTAAGTTAGTATGCAAAAAGTGCCTAGAAAATGTTTTTAAAATTATTTTTAACCTCCGAATTTTATATTCCACTATATAACAATTAAATAAGGGGTAGTTCTATGTATCAAATTACAACACAGTAACACAAATTTTTTTTGGAAGTGAAGACCATATCAAAACATCAAGGATGGGGGGGTGGATTTGGATACCGTATCACAAATCTAAGATTACAAAACAAACTAAATATAAATGAATGTAACTATATAATTAATCAGCGCTGAGTGAGTGAGTGTGTAGAAAAAAATTTTAAAAACGGCCCTTCTCAGACCTCCAAATTTTCATCCTTGGCGACCCAAAAAGGGGGACCCAGACCCCGGCCACGCCCATGGTTTTCACCTATGTACACCTCGAAAAAGAAATTCTGGCGGACACCCCCCGACCCCCAGAAACAGAGGCGCCCACTATGACGCACGCCGCGCCGCACCTCCACGCATGATCTAGGATCACATCTCACCTATGATTACAAAAAAACTTCCGGCCCAGAAAGATGAAAATTAATTTTTTTTTAACAGTGCAAAACCAAACAAAATCAAATATCTATTTACCCCAAATAAATTAAAAAATGCGAAACGTATGAAACGGCAAAAACGGTGAAATAATTGAAATCACGTTTTAATTGGCGAAACTTAGTTTACTAATGTTTCGGTTGATCTCTCACAAAGTTAAATATTTGTATTCAAATTGATCGTAAACAATTGACCTTCGCTTAAATACTTTTGAAAATTAAAATAACGAGTAAGCTATGCAACATAAAAATTAATTTTTATCAAACAATACTACCACAAGGATAACAGTTTGTTAAATATTAGAGACGAATTGTCCAAGTTTTAACAAATATTTATGCTTTGTGGGGTAGTATTGTTTGATAAAAATTAATTTTTATGTTGCGTGGCTTACTCGTTTAGTTTTGATTTCGAGGTATTTTAAGCGAAGGTCAATTGTTTACGATCAATTTGAATACAATATTTAACTTGTGGAGTCAACCGAAACATTTGCAGTAAACTAAGTTTCGCCAATTAAAACGTGATTCATCGTATTTTCGCCGTTTTCCGTTTCATACGTTTCGCATTTTTAATTTATTTGGGGATTAAATAGATATTGGTTTTTGTTTGGTTTTGCACTGTACAAAAAATTGATTTTCATCTTTCTAGCAAAAGTTTTTTTTGTAATCATAGGTAAATTGTAAATATAAATACCATATGCATAAAGGGTCAGCACAGCAGTATGCGTCATAGGTGGGCAGCCTCGTATTCTGGGGGGGTCAAATTTTAGGGGGGGTGTCCCGCAAGACCCAAATTTTCAGGGGAGGGGGTGTACCATAGGTGAAAACCATGGGCCTAGCCAGGGGGGTCTAGGGGGTCTAGATCCCCTTTTTTGGGTCGCCAAGGATAAAAATTTGGAGGTCTAGAAGGGCCATTTTTAAAATTTTTCTCGCGCTTCGCTCCGCTCAGCGCTCGATTAATTATATAGTCTCCACTTCCAAATTTGTGTTAGTTTGTTTTGTAATCTTGGTATGATCACGCTGGATCCACCCCATTCTTAATGTTTTAATTGGTCTTCACTTCCAAATTTGTGTTACTCTGTTTTGTAATTTTGATACGACCACAATAGACCCCCTTCTTTAGATTGTTATATAGTGGAATATAAAATTCAAAGGTTAGGAGAAGTAATTTTAAAAACATTTTCTCACACTTTGCATTGCTCAGCTTTAATTCATTATTTTCTTTTTTTCAGTTGTTAGGGTTTTCAAAATTTTCAAGGTATAAAATTGTTTGTAAAAATTTTTTTCTTGGTTTTATAGACTTATTTTTATTGAATAATAGGAAAATAAATAAGTATGTGACATTAACAAGGTAATAAACACTCCGCGCGAGGCGCGGAAAATTTTTTTAGCCCTTTTATAACGTTTAGGATTTGGACCCCTGCCCCCCCTTTCGGAAATTTTGTTGAGTGTTGGACCTATAGATGTTTTTGGTAGGGTCCGCTAGGGGGATCCACCCCCGGGTGGAAGGCCAAAATTTTTTAGGGGGTGTCCAGGGGGATCCGAACCCCCTCCTGGCTTCTTAGGGGGGGGTCGACCCCGGGTGCGAGATTTCAAATTTAGGGGGGGGGTCAGGGGGGTCCAATTTTTTAACAAAATTTTTTTTAACTTGATATTTTAAGTTGTTTCAGGTCTAATATTGAATTTTATGTAGGTACTAAAACCGCCTATTTAGGCCTAAAAAGTGTATTTAAACACTATTTTTAACTAAAAAACTGTGTTTTTGACAGTAAATAAAAATATATACTTCCAAATTGGTCGGGAGGAGGAGAGGGGGGTCAGCTGTTTTTAACTAAAAAACAGTGTTTTTCACAGTAGGTAAATAAAAAAAATATACTTCTAAATTGGTCGGGAGGGGGGGAGGGGGGTTAGCCTCGCTATGGGGGTCAGGCCGGACCGCTCTCGAGCTTTGGGAGGGAAGGGGGGGGGGTGCCCTGGATTTTTTCTAGAGGGGTCCAAAATTTTGGCTCTAGGGGGGTGGACCCCTCTGTCCCCCCCAAAAACATCTATGGTTGGACCCCCCTTCCTTCCGAAATCCTGGCTACGCCCATGGTGAGAACTGTCGGGGAAGCTAGGGGGGGTGGTTACCCGGGGTAAGTCGAATTTTGAATTCTAGGAGGGGGATCCCAGGGGGGGGGTCCGGACCCCCCTAGCTTTTTAGGGGGGGTCGAGGTCGACCCGGGGTGCAAAATTTTGAAATCTAGAGGGAGGTCGGTCAGGTGGGGTCCGGTGTCCAAAACAAAACAGTTTTTATTCATAATAACTTTAGTAATTGTTCTTTTTATAAGATAATACTACATTTTATTGAATAAAAGGCGATATTCTGGTATAAAAAGTTTGTAAAAACATGAATATGTGTTAAAAAAATCGCGTTTTTGGAAGAAAATTCAGTATGAAAAAAGTACCTAAAATTTTTTTTGAGGGGGGAGGGGGGTCAGATTTTAAATCCTAGAGGGGGGTCAGGAGTATAAATTTGGAATTTTGAGGGGAGGGGGGCCTTGGATTTTCGTTTGAGGGGTCCCAAAATTTCGAGGCTAGGAGGGTTGGACCCCACCCCGCCCCCTCCCCCCCCCCCCCCCCCCCTTTCTCACCTATGGGGTGTACGTGTACCCAATATTTCCGCGCTGCCTTAAAATGGCTTAAAACGCGTAAAAAAACGTAAAACACGCTTATAAATGCTTTAAAACTGTGTAAAATTAAAATAAGACCTTATTGCAACTTATAAATTTTTTTTACAACAATTCCATTTTTTTAAAGTATAAGAAGATTAAAAAAATTTTTTTCCGGGAGGCGAATTTGGTAGGGGGTGTCAGCAAAATCCGAAATTTTGAAGGGTATAACCCCCAACCCCCCTCTTACCCACCTATGGTATGCGTCCATGTCGGCTATTTCACTAGGCCTCAAAATTTCGAAACCCTCTGGAAAACTGAAAAAAATTTAGCCCCTCACCTGTCCCCATCTTCCCTGTTTTTTTTATTTTTAATTTTTACATTTCCAGCTTTTTGAATACAAAATTTTTTTTCCAGTTTATATGCTGCATATTATTAAAGAAACTTTATATTATGTAACATTAGAAAAAAAATGTAGTAAATAACACTTTTAAAATTTTTCTTAAGTTTGTTAAGTTAGTGATATTTCTTCTCTCCATCCAATAATATGCTCCGCACAGCTCCGATCATTTAAACTGAACGCAGCTCCGGAGCTCTCCTTAAAATAAAAATTTCTTAGTTTTTTGAAGTTTAATCAATTTTTTACTTTTTATGTACTATTTACAATTTAGTGCAATTTTTACTGTTTTTAATAATTTTCTAAAAAAAAATATTAATTTCCAAAAAGTCAACAATCTGTGAATTACCCTTTTTAATGAAATCGGCACAACAAGTGGAATTTCATAGTTTTAGAGTTTTGAACTTCCAGAAAAGGGTTTCTGGTGTTTTGTTTTTTTACAAACAATATAAATCAAATAAGTGTATTGTTGTTGTATACCATAATAATTTTACGGTTTAAAGCTACATGGCAATAATCCAAGAGAAATAGTGAATCATTCGTATGCTAATGCAGTTTTTAATGTGCGTGATATATAATAAACGCTGGCTTGCAATTGATTGAAGCCCAGATAAAAACAGAATCAAAAGCATTACGCACAATGAGCATTAACTTACAGGCACAAACCCTAAAAAAACAGGAGCGTTTTACTGTATTTTTTACATTTACAAAGAAAGCAACCATTGAACTGCTCAAAAAAAACTCGTACGTAACTTGAAAATATAGGTATATGTATAAAAAAGTGTGTTTAATTTTAACCCCTCCCAAAAAAAAATTAAACTTTGCTTTCTACATTTTTGCCAATTATAATAGCCAAGTACACAAACGCCAAGAATTGTTTTTAATAGATCGTAGGTAGAGATTCGATGTTTGGCTAGCTCGTATCCGACCCACTTTGTTTAAACACACTACAATGTATGGTTACCGTGAGATTGTTTGAATTTTGAAATAAACAATTGAAACAGAGCACCATGAAAAAAACAAAAAAAACAACGCCACACAATACCAAGGGCGTAGCCAGGGGGGTTATGGGGGTTGTAACCCCCCTTTTTTGGGCTGGCGGAGGTAAAAATTTGGGGGTCCTAAGAGAACAATTTTAAAATTTTTTCTCGCGCTTCGCTCCGCTCAGTGCTCGACATTTATATACTTTTTACTACTTTTAATTGATGTTTCTAATGAATTTAAAAAACAGTTTTTGAAATTTTTTTCGTGCTGTCGCACGTATTTTAATGTTATACCTTTTCAAACCTAAATTTTTTCAAACTTAAAAAACAATAAATAACAGCAAAATGAATAACTTAGCGCGAAGCGCTAAGTTATTCATTTTGTCTTTTTTACGTTTTGTCTTTTGTCTCATTCATAAGCTAAGTCTTTTTTACGGTATTTTGAAAATTTGGAGTACAACCTCCTTTCAAAACATTTGTATGCCCCCCCCTTTCCGAAATCCTGGCTACGCCCCTGCGCAATACTAGAATAAAAATTTTCTTTGTGAAATTATATTCTTTGACTGAAAAAGAATAAAAAACGCTTCGTTTAATTTAACCATATATCCTTTTTATTATTATGTTTTTATAGCTAAGCTATATGTATACCTGCGGCTGCGAAGGAAAATAAAGGTGCCCGGAAAAAATACATTCTGCATAATATCTTCGGAAAGAATCTCTTCTGCAATAATAACTTTTGCAAAAATACATTCCAGTAAAATATCTCCGGAAAAAATAACTTCTCGCCGTGCGTCGCAGAAGATATTATGCTGGAAGGTATTCTTTCCGCCCTTCTAACGCTGAACGTTGGATGAATAAACCGACGAGTGAGGCGCGCAGCGGAATGGAAATAAACAATTTTATAATTTAAAACATTACGTACAACCTATAAATAATAAAAATATCAACATTTTTTTAAAGAAGCATTATTTAATAATGTATCATAATACAATTTAGCTTGATTTTAGGTTTTGCTTAGGCTTAGGAAAATAAATTTAATTAAAACAAAGTTTTGAATAATTTTTAAAGCATTTAAAACTAACGAAGAATGTTTTATACTGAGTTTTCAAAACCATAAAGTTTAGCACAGCGGAATAAAAATAAACAAATTGTATTATTTAAAACATTACAAACCATTGATAACAAAAATTAGATTTTTTAATAAAACATTATTAAAAAATGCATTACAATACAATTTCGCTCGATTTCAAGGTTTTGCTTAGGCTCAGGAAAAATAAATTTAATTAAAACTAAGAGTTAATTTGGTTTTAGAGCCTTTTACACTAGTATGATTTTATACTTTAAGTTTTTAGAAGCATTAAGTTTTTAATTTGTCCATAATCTAGTAATTTTAAGTTTAGAATTAAACAAACCAGTGTACTTTTAATTAAGTAATTTAGTTTAATAAATTTACCAGTGTATTAATTTATATTTAAAGCGTAGTGTAGTAATTTAGCACAATTTAACATCAATCAAACAGTTTTTGGTTTATAAATTCGCATAGTTGGCAATGTTTTAAATTATAAGATTGCTTTATTTTAATTTTGCTGCGCGTCTCACTCGTCGGTTTATTTCTTGAAGGGCGGAAAGAATACCTTCCAGCATAATATCTTCCGCGACGCACGGCGAGAAGTTATTTTTTCCGAAGATATTTTACTGGAATGTATTTTTGCAAAAGTTATTCTTGCAGAAGAGATTCTTTCCGAAGATATTATGCAGAATGTATTTTTCCTAGCGCCAAAATAAAGATAGAAACTAACAAAAATCATTAAACCAAAATAACATAAAATATAGTAAAATTAAAAAAATAAATTAAAGAACCCAATGACCTAGCGTTCTCTTGGCCAAATCTTCCATATTATGTGCTTTTGTTGTGACTTGTAAAGTTGCATACAGTTAGAATAAATATGCAAATGAGTTTAATTAAAATCGGAAATAAAGCAATAAATTATTCAAATCTAATATTTTGTAGTTTGTTTTCATGAAGATAAATTAAAGTTATGAATTTATTTTTATCAGTTATTTTTATTATAGTCATTCGTTTGTAATCGACCACTCAAAAAAAAGAAGAAATTAATTTTTATCATCCGCACTCATACCATTAACGCTTAAAATTTTAATTTATGATTTTGAGCTTAAGTATGTTTTCAAAACAGCTAAACATATGAAAATAATGTAAAGTTTATTTTTTACTATCTACAGATCACGTCAAAATTTGATTGGCATTATTTTGATCAATTAACCAGTTATATCTAAATTCATCATAGACCATAGACGTAGACGTCAAAGGTGTTTGTTTACACGCATCAAAGATGTTGCAATGAAAAGCGTGATAAGTTTAGCTTGTTAAGTAAAAATAACTACTGTGCTATTATCTTGCCTTGTTAATCGATTTTAAAACCTGTCTTGGGTATAATATGACGACGGTAGGTAAACAAAGTATTTGCGTTAAAAATCATGTTTTTAATAAAACCTTTTGCAATATTTATAGTGCGGCGGTGCTCAGTGTTTAAAATCACACAGTCGCAATGTCCAAAATTCATTTAACATCTACACACGGTGCAGTGGCGTGCCCAGGGGGGGGGCGGGGGGGGGGGCGGCCGCCTCCCCCGAAATCCGGCGAAGCCGGATTTTTTCGTAAGGGGGGACCCTTACGTTTTTTGAATTTTGGGAGAGAAAATTTTTTTTGTTAAATATTAATACAGAAACTTTCCTGATGCCTTCCAAAAGCATATTAATAGTCAAAAAACCAAATTTTCCCCGCTTCGCGGGTAGTTTAAATTGACAATTTATCTCAGTTTTTCCATTTCAATCGATTTTGCCGCTCAATAGTTAAGGCATACATGTTAAATAAAACTACTATAAACACTATTAACCTTTTATTAACGTTTTAAACACATGTTTTAAATGGATAGGAATAAAAAAACTTAAATTTTGTTTTAATTATCATCTGGAATTAAAATTTCTAGTGTATTTTAGCGCCTTAAATTAAAAATTTTCTCCCCCGGGGGGGCATTCTGCCCCCCGGACCCCCCTGACAAGGGGCTCTGCCCCTTGACCCCGCTGGGGGGCTCTCGCCCCCCAGACCCCCCATTTCTGGGGGGCTGCCGCCATACATGGTACGGGGGGTTGGGGGGGGTTAACTCCTCAGTCTTGTGAGAAGTGGGGTTTACCCCCCACTCAGAAGTGGGGGAGAAACAGTTAACCCCCCCCCCCCCCCAATTTTGGAAAAAAAATGAAGAAAAAAATGTCTTTGAAAATGACTTCTAACTGCCTCTAACTTAAGTTTTGAGGTCAAAATGAATGTTTTAAGCAATAAAAAAACTTGAGAATGTAATAAAAAGGGCTTTTTGACCTAAAATTAGTGTTTTTAACCTATTTTTCCTTCCAAATCGAAAAACGATATGGGTAAAATGCACTCCAGAAAAAAAAACGATAGGTATTTTGTGTTTCTCCCACTTTAAAACCCCCCCCCCCTAATTTGAGGTTTAACCCCCCCCCCCCCCCCACTCTGGACCAACTTGCCCATGTATGGCTGCCGCCCCCCAGAGCCCCCCTCAGGGGTAGTATGTACCCCCCCAGACCACCCCCCCAGACCGCCCCCCCCCCCCGAAAAAATGAAATCCTGGCACGCCACTGACACGGTGGCGTCGGGCGGGGCCTCTGGTGTTTCAGACGCAGTTTTTAACTCAAATAAACAAAGTTTAGGTTAAAGCAAACTAGCGAAGGCTAACGTGATTTCGTAATGCATTTTTCATATGAGCGAAAATAACAATTCATGAGTTTTATACTACCGGTATTTATTTGTTTAGATTGAAAATATAAAGGGAAAATAGCGCATATTTTTTATTAGTGCATAATTTTGTAGGTGTTCAGTCGAGCGAATTATATTTATATACACAGCAAAACTTTTAAATTAAAAACATGTCATTATTATAAAGTTTTCTTTTGTTCGCGCTTAATATAAATTTTGATATTCTGTTTAAAAGACGTGAGTTGTGACTTGTGATGATTGTGAGCCAATTTTTTGCTTTCAGATTTTCTAGCCTAGCAATTCTTGTGTATCGTTAGTCGTCAGTGGGTACTAACTAAAATGTTCCTTTCCACCTCTCAATATCAAGCTCCAGAGTTTTGACTATTTAAAACGAAGAAGAGCAGGAACTCGGCCTTTTATATGAGTTAATATAACGCTTGTTTAACCTCGAGTTGACAGCTTTTTGCAGCAGTTAACATTTTTATAACTATTTAAATGTTGTTAATAATTTTTTTTTAAAATTAGTTTGCAAAATTTTTTTGAAATATGATATTTGGCATTTTTGTAATTATTCAGAAAATAAGCACAAAAATAGGATCAAGGAATAAACATCACTAGACGTTATTTAATACCGTATTAGAGTAGGACTGAACGGGGTCATAAGCACTATCAAAAAGGTATTATAATTGTATTTTTAAAGAAAAATTCGCACAGTATTTTATTCTACTCTAGAAGTAAACTTACAGTCTTATTGCTTATCAGATATCATGGAAGACAGACAGGACTAACATAAAAAAACATTCAATTAATTTCATTTTAGTGGACTCGTCTCGTATCGTAGCATTAGCTGTTGCTGTTGGGAGATACATACCACGCCACGCGCCTATCTAAAATAAAAGGAAAATGTACACATCTCTAAGACAAAATATAAGGTGGAAACATAATTATTAACATATTAACTTTTACAGTTTTTGTAGTGATTAACCTCTTCTGTTTACTGCCTAACGGACAAAAAAAGCGTCATTCAACGCAGCGTTTCACGGCGATAAGTTAAACAAAAAAAGCATTCCCGAACAAATTTATTTGGGCTTTATTCTATCGTGTTAGAAATGGTTGTTCGATGTGCAAATACATGGAAAGGCCAAAATTCTGGAATTATATATTTTTTAGCTCAAAAACGTGGAAGTTTTTTTAACGGAATCAAAGATTTCCTTCACATTCACCACAACAACTCTAACTCCCACTCTCCCAACAATGCTTTCATTCCTTCAGCTCCACTAACACCTGACGCTTGCCCTAATTCATCAGGTTCGTTTGACGATATTTAACAAAATATTAATATGGATGAAACAATTAAACTGAAATATAATAATTAAGCTAAAACGAGTGAAACTCATAGAATGCGTTAGTATATTTTGCTTTTGTTTAATATATTTAGCTTGTTTTTAGGTTTACTTTTTTTTAAATAAAATATGATTTGAAATACATGCTTTGGTTATAATTAATTTGATTAATATTTTTTTCGTTTTGTCCTTGGGTTTTAATTAGATAGATTAGATGTTTACTAATGATAAAAACTTAATCTTACCGAAACGTCTGGTAATACGATAAAATATTTTTCGTGTTTATTTTTCGTACATAGCAGCTGCGCAACGTACCTACTGACTAATTTACTTCATTTAATTAAAGACCGTTGAGTAATGATGTATATATTATATTATCTTTCTTACAAAGTTACAATCAGTATAAAATTAATGTGACTCTTACTCATAACGTTTATATTTATTGTTTGTTAAAAGGTGAAAAAAGTCGAAATCACAAGTATTTTATGAGGATTTCTGGCTCATTGTGTGATGGTATAGTCGATAAAAAAAAGATATTTTTGTTTCAGTAGAGAGCCGCGGTGAGTCGCTGGACTCGGAGCAGTTGGTGTCTTCGGCGGAATCGGCGGCGGAACGACGGCGGCGATCCAAATCGGATGCGTCCGAAGAACTGACGATCGGCAGCCCACTCAGCCCGACTAGCCGCTTCCCCCGCTTCCACCTGTCTAAAAAGAGAAAGCGAGGTGGGTCCAGTGCAATCAAGAAGATATAAACACTGGAGAATATCCGACTGTACAATAAACTTCTGAACAATAAGTTTGCAAAAAGAGTCGCACGTGCGCAAAGTGTCTATTTTTGTTGTGCGAAAATAATCGCAGTGCGAAACAAGCGGCATTGAGTGCAAAGAAAGTCGCATAATTTTACTGCAAAAAAAATAAAACACTGTGTTAAAAGTCACAGCGCGGGAAAACTAGCACGAAATGGCAAAAATTGATAAAAATTAGTCGCACAAAAGTTTGCAAGTGCGACTTTTCTAGCAAAATTTTGGTCACAAATTTTGTGTTCAGTTGGACATTCTTTTGTTTTAAATATTCTTGTTTCAACTAATGCAACAGTTATAAATGGTCGAATCAAATTTTTTAGGTTGCGGGGCGAAGAGTGGTGTTCATTCTTGGAAAGTTGGCTTGAAGTAAAGGGTTTACCTGGATTAACAAAAAAGCCAAAATTTAAGAAACATATTTTTGAATCTTACCACATTGTGTTTTTTGAATTCGTTTTTTTGTATTGTTTTCCAATTTTGACAAAAACAATAGGTAACCAAGCTATTTTAAGCCAAAACGTAGTACTTAGATATAGATTTTTGAGCATTTTACTGCTAAAATACAAATTTAAACCTCACCTCTTAAAAAAAATTTTACAAATTACTTTTTGTCCTTTAGACTTTTCCCTTTGGATTTTGTCCAAAGGACAAATTCTAAGTAGCATTCATACTTCGTCCAAAAAAAATCCAAAAGAACGTTTTGCCTTGTCCAAAGGACGTTTTGGCTTTTTCTAAAATTGTCCTTTGGACTTTGTCCAAAGAACGTTTTGTCATAAGTATGAACCAGCTTTAAAGGTAAAACCTGAACATTTTCCCTTCTCTCGGGCCCTCGTTATATGCCTTCCATTTCCACTGCTCATCCGATCTGGATATTTACTTGTTTTTGCATTGCAAAAAAAGAATAAGTATAGGACACGTCCTATATTTTCTGCTGCGGCGTTAAAATTTCTGTTAAAAATGTTTGTGAAAGCGGTGACGTCGAAAGCGTTTGTGACTGAATATCTGTTCTAATACCTTTTTTGTGAACAACAGTTGTTTTTTTTTTTAAATTGTTTAGTTTGTCATGTTAATTGCACAATATTGATTAGTCATTACTGTTATAGGCGCATTATTTTATTGTTAAATTTTATTAATAGTGTTTAATGTGTTTGGAAGCAGTTTCGCGTGTTAATTTTACATCTACCCGCTTTCCCCTATTGTATGTGTCGTACCTGGAACACGAATCTCGCTTTACTTGCGTGAATATTATCGTCGTATTCTGAATAGGTTTTTAATTTTAGCTATTAGCCATTTTAGCTAATGCATTTGTTAGTGTTTTTTTTAGCTTTTTAAATTAAAATAAGATTTGAACGTATGTAAGTTTTGCGTTGTTAAAATTAGATCTTTTAGTTGAGTTTTATTCCCTTGATTTCTTAAATTCAAAAGGACTTTCTTACTTGGATTATTATGGTAACCAATTTTAAAACTATTTAATTAATATTTGCATCATACAATGTTTTCGCTGGTCTACGTATACATTTCACAAAAGTCAACATGAAATAAAATTATTGTATTTAATTTTAAAAAATCATTATTATAATCATAGCTTAGATTAAGTCAGCCGGAATTTAATTTTTGTCAGTCAATCTCCGGTGTAAAAAAATGGACGAGCGCTCTGCCACTGAGCCAGCTGAACTTATGTTTTAAAACTTTTAATTCGAAAATCGTATTAAAGTATGGAAAAGCAAGTTAAAATAATTTAAAACCAATATACGTCTTTTCTTTAGTAAATAGGAAGCAATAATTAGTAACAAAAATCACTACACTACACTCCTTTCAATTCTCTTTACTTTTAAATATTGATTATCCTGAATTGATTTCGAAGTGATTACTGAAAAAACCTTTATTGCTTTTTAGGAGGAAGAGCACATTTCCCCCTAAAAGGAATAAAGGCTAATTTAGTAATCACTCCGAATAAATTCAGGATAATCAATATTCAAAAATAAAGAAAATTTAAAGGAGTGTGTAGTCATTTTTGTCACTAATTATTGCTTCCTATTTACTAAAGAAAAGAAGAATATTGATTTTTAAATTATTTTAACTTGTTTTTTCTTAAAATGTTTTGAATGAAAATTTTTTACTCTTAAGATTTTAATGAGTTGACGCATTCGCTTTTTTGTGCCATCCCGCATGACTCCTTTCCGGTATTAAACCTTATATTTGTTTAGTTAAAAAATAGTCCGCTTCGTTGACTTTTACATACATACGTACCTAAACTGAATTAAGATCCACACGGGAATTCCTTAAAATATTTTTTATAGTGTGAAAGAAAAATAGTAAATTTTCATTAGCTGTTTTTTAGCTTTATCTGCAATATAAATTTAGTTTTAGGGTAATCAGACATCTGCGCACCTGCGCACTCGTCATGATTAACAGCATTATTGGAGAAATTTTTTGGGCATAAAAATAAGTTTTTCAGCGTAAACGTTATGAACGCTCAGCCTGTAGATATTTTGTATTCTAATGGCAGCTTAAGGTATAAATTTTTTGTTTTAATTTTAAATAAAAAATGTTTTTTTCTTCAGGATGGACAGGAAGAGCTTTTTTAGATGAAACTTAAAGGATAAAATAATTTTAATGCTTTATATTATTATCTATTACAAAGTAATGTAATCTTCTTTATTTTAACCATCAGAAAAAATTTTCTATAGAAGGTATTCGTTTTCAAAAATAAGATTTTTTCCGAACTGTCTTCTTAATGATCTAGTGAGTTCGTGCATATTTTTTGCCGCTCATTTAATTTTCATGATAAGACATAATGTGCTTTCTCGTTTATTTTTATTGTTTTGTGAGCGTGAGCGGATGATGGGGTGTCGCACTGATTATAATTATAAAACGTGAAAACAATTAGAGTTTGTTTTTCTTCTTATTATTATTCTAACGATTACATTGCATGTTAAAATTTTTGTGCATTTTGTTATTTGAATGTGAAATTGTGTTTTTAATAGTCTAAAATTGTAAAAATAACTAAAACAAAAGCAAAATAAAAAATTTAACAAAATACTAGACATGCCTGTTTGCCGTTTTACTGTTTTTTGCTGTGATAAAACAAAAATTTCTGGTTTTTTTTAACTAAAAATAATGTATGAAAATTTTTTTATTAAAAATCATAATCAAGGTATGTATAAAAAGTATGAAGTTCAAAGTACACCCGTTCTTTTTTATACGCGTTTTGTTATACACCAGAAAAATGTGAGGGAGGTTGGGGAAATGAATCGCTCAATTACAAAAAGCTCTGAAAAAGATTTAGTCAATTTTTTTTAACTTTTAACAAAAAAAGTTGAAAATTTGTAAAGAGTAAAATAGAAGTAAAGTAAAGTTAATTTTTTTACAAAAAATCGTAAAAATTGGATCCAAAAATTGACTGGATGGGTTCAATGTTGAATTAAACTCCCTTCTTTATTTGTTACAACCTGCCTAAAAAAATATCAAGTTTTTATTGTAGTCTAAAAATTATTCAAGACCTACTTAAATAAATTGCACAGATTATAATACAAGAGCTATTTTTCTTTTAAACTTTAGATATGTATATAAATGATTACACCTGCAAACATCACTTGTTGCCAAAACTTTATTATTATGGTATAAATGGCTTATAATTTTGATGGAAAAACTCAATTTGTTGTTTATTAATTCTATCATTTTATTCAGTTTCTGTAGTTTTTTTGGCAATGTTAATGTTAATTTTTTTTGTTTTTATATTTATATTTAGAAGCGCTAAGGGCTGGTTTACTGCGTAGTGTCAAGTGACGTGAAAGACAACGCATTCTTAATAATACCGCAGCAATAAGTGATAGTGTAATAGTGTTGTAAACGAGCCCAGAACGCGTTGTCACTTGTCAAACCGGTATAAACTAAGATTTAAAATTACAACCTACAAAAATATTTAATAGTAATAAATATATTAATTAGGTTCCTGGTTCATTAGTACTAAGATCGTACCAGTCCGTACTCTACTACTATTATATTTTACGAATACAATAAATTCTTTACGCTGTTATTATGAATTTTAATTAACTAACTATAAAATATCATAATATAATTTAGTTAAGCCTAATTTTGCATGTTATTGGAAACTTAAAGTTCCTTGTATGTTCTTTTAAATTCAATTTTTATTACAGTGTATTATAAATTATTAATTTGCGATTGACATTTGATCAAGTAACTCAAATCAAACCGTTTACAATTAAACGCAATACTAATTGAACTTTTAGAATAATATATGGAATTTTGTATTTATTAAATATATGTTTTAAAGACTAACACGCGTGACCATAAGTGGGCAACTTCTAGGGCTTTTTGGGGGGAGGGGCAAGGGGGGGTTAACCCAAACCCTGAAATTTAGGTAGGGGTGTGTCCCAAAAAATTTTTGGCGTGTACCCCAAATACCTTATTTTTAGCGTGTTTAGTACTTGGACCCCAAATCCGGGTTCCCGCAAATTTGTTTGGAGGAGGTGAGGGTCGACAGTTTTGAGATTTTAGGGGGTTATAAACACCCAATCCTCTCCTTGTTTATTTATGCGCATGACGTGATTCCTTATCATTATTAAAAAGATTTAAAAATTTAATTATATACAATATGTAAACTTTTTATGAGCCAAAACAATCCGGTAGTATAAATCTACCCACATAGCCTATAAAGCTCCGGAGTTCCCTGTCTCCGTAAATGAAATGTTAAAAATTGTACTACTTTTACGGTTACTAAAATAAAAAAATTGTTCACTAAAAACCTTGAGAATAAAATATATGAGATTTTTTCTGTATTTCTTTATTGAGAAATAACACTAAAAGAGCGGTGCCCCGGAGCTTAAAGGGTTTTTTCAAAACACCAAAAACACAAGACTTTCATTTTGAACATTGTTATAAACATAGATGAACACGGTAACCGAAGCTAGGGAGTCTTTTCCCCGGGTAAATGACATTTTAAAATCTAGGACGGGGGTCCTAGGGGGGTCGGACCCATACATGGGCACGGGGGGGGTTGGGGGGGGGGGGTTAACCCCCCAAATTCTGAGAAGGGGGGTTTAACCCCCCCACTCAGAAGTGGGGGGGGGGGAGAAAAGGTTAACCCCCCCCTAATTTTGGAAAAATGAAGAAAAAAAATGTCTTTAAAATGACTTCTAACTACCTCCAAACTTAAGTTTTGAGGTCAAAATGAATGTTTTAAGCAATAAAAAGCTCAAAAATGCTATAAAAAGGGCTTTTTGACCTAAAATTAGCGTTTTTTACCTATTTTTTCTTCAAAATCGAAAAACGATATGGGTAAAATGCACTCCAGAAAAAAAACGATATGGGTATTTTGCGTTTCTTGGATTTTAACTCCCCCCCCTAATTTGGGGTTTAACCCCCCCCACTCCGGACCAACTTGCCCATGTATGGTCGGACCTCCTGACTTTCGAGGGGGTTTAACCCATACATGGGCACGGGGGGGTTGGGGGGGGGGGTTAACCCCCCCAAATTCTGAGAAGTGGGGTTTAACCCCCCCCCCCCACTCAGAAGTGGGGGGGGGGGAGAAAAGTTAACCCCCCCAATTTTGGAAAAATGAAGAAAAAAAAATGTCTTTAAAATGACTTCTAACTGCCTCCAAACTTAAGTTTTGAGGTCAAAATGAATGTTTTAAGCAATAAAAAGCTCAAAAATGCAATAAAAAGGGCTTTTTGACCTAAAATTAGTGTTTTTAACCTATTTTTCCTTCAAAATCGAAAAACGATATGGGTAAAATGCACTCCAGAAAAAAAACGATATGGGTATTTTGCGTTTCTCGGATTTTAACCCCCCCCCCTAATTTGGGGTTTAACCCCCCCCCCACTCCGGACCAACTTGCCCATGTATGGTTTAACCTGGGGTGGAAATTTTTAAAAAAATTTTAAAACCCCGAGTAGGGTCAGCGTCAGGTGCACAGGTGGGCAGCCACAGGGTTTGTGTTTCTGCTTTTTCAAAACATATTTAGTCAATAGAATTTTTTATAAATACAATTATTTCCACAAACAGTACACTTGTCAATTAACTTATATTTTAAGGTATGCCTGTAGAAGCTCAAAACAATTACATTGGCGTGCAAATGGTGAACGAAATGGATGATATGCAAATTTCTGACGACATGGAAGTGGAGGAGTCTGAGTCACGTGACAAGCACCGTCCGCTTCATGTTGACACTATAATGGCCAATAAGTATACATTAGTTAGATATAAGTATACAATTTATAAAAAAACGAATTTCTATTATACAATTAGCGATTTTTCTCTTTTTGTTTTTTGCTTTAAAAAGCATTTTGTTGTAATACTATACTCTGGAAAATTTATTGGTTGGAAAAATGAACTTTCGTGAGTTATTATAGTAAAGACATCGGATTATGCAAAATAAAAAAAACTAATTTAGTGTTTTTTGAGTTGCATAAAATGGCCGTATTTCTAGAAATTTATTTTCATTTGAACAATTATTAAATGGGTATTTAGAATTATATATATTAGCTGAAATATTTTAGTACTTGTCGAGATTTAACAAATTTCGTATTTGTTAAATCTCGAGTATAAACGATAATAATAAAAGTTTTAATTTGTCAACCGAGTTCGCGTTTTTTCCGAATTCTTTTTATTTAAAGTCTTACTTTTTGTTCAAAATTTTATAAGTTGAATAAATAATTTGCTATTTGTTACAATTTTTTTCAATATCGAAATAGGCATTTGTTAAGCAAATAAAATTAAGATCGCGGTTTTTGTAACAAAATACAACATTTTTTTGTCTTATCCGTTAAAAAAAATAATAGTTCAGTACCAAAGGCAAAAAATATCTAAAAAGAATTTTTGATGATTTTTTAGATTCTTTAAACATTATTAAAAATCCGAATTTTATTTTATAGGGTTTTCATTAAATTTCTAATATCACGAAAAGAAATTTTGTTTTAGCCAAAAAAAAACTTAATTTACTATTTTTGGTAATCGTTTAATTAAATGTAAATGCTACTGATCCGGTCAAGGTTATGGAGGTTATAATTATTTTTTTTAAATTTACTAAATTTACAAATGTTAAAAAAATCGCTGGAAAAAATGTATTTTTTAATTTACTCAATCACAACACTAATTAAGACTGCAATCCTTATTCGCTAAAAGAGGCAAAATCAAACGGATTTGCGGTTAACATTTATAATTAACAGAGAAAAAAGATAGAGCGTGATGTTTAATTTTTTTTGGGAAAAGAGACGGGAGCAAGAAAAGCAGTATATACAGGTTAATTCATATTGGGTATATTAGAAAAGTAGAAAGAGGTGTCGAATTGAAATGTTTTGCAAAATGGTAAAAAACCTCCTATTTGAACGGAAGTTGTTCGATGTTAAAAATTTCCGCAGAGTTATGACGCTATAAAATCACTTATTTCAATTTCAACCAATGAATGCGCAGCAAACAAATGAACGGGGAGATCTCAATTTTAGCTCCATCGCTTAAATTCCCATGGAGCAAAGCATGTGTATAGCCGCCACCATTTGAGGGTTCTTAAAATTCTACGGTGTTAAGTTTTTGATTGAGGTTCTAATTTTAATTAATTAATTAATTTATATTTAATTTTAATTAATTTGAGGTTCTCTCCGGGTTCGAGCGGCCCCTTGTCGGCGGAGTCCTGCGTCCGTCCCTCGGGGGCCTTCAGCTTTACGCCGCCGCAGACCAACGCGGAAATGGCGCCCCCGCCACGTCGACGCACAAAGAGTCACAGCATCAGCGGATGTTCTGAGGTAGGGATTTTTATTGTTTACACTAGAAAAGAATACATAATCTCTCTGTCATTCTGTGTAGGAATACTGAAGTAGATAGTAGCAGACCTGTGCGCATAGGTGGGCAGCCTCTCGGATTTTTTTTTTTGGGGGGGGGGGTATAGGGGGGGGTCAAATTTTAGGGGGGGGGTGTCCGGCAAGACCCAAATTTTGAGGGGGGTGTACCCAATATTTCCGCCCTGCCTTAAAATGGGCTTAAAACGCGTAAAAAACGTAAAACAAGCTTATAAATGCTTTAAAACTGTGTAAATTGAAATAAGGCCTTATTGCAACTTACGAATTGTATTGTTTAATTCTTTTATTAATAATGTGTTTATATATTCTTATAATTAGATTAGAAATCATAGTTTGTTTTAATATTTACGTAATAATAGAATAATAATATTATTGTCTTGATTATAAAGTCAAGTATCACAAACTTTTTAATCCATAATCTTATATTTAATTAAAGATTATATACATACATGGGCGTAGCCAGGGGGGTCTAGACACCTCTTTTAGGTCGGCAAAGGGAAAAATTTGGGGTTAGACAGACCCCCCCCCCTTTTTTCAGTGGCGTGCCCAGGATTTTATTTAGGGGGGGGGCGGTCTGGGAACCCTACTAACCCTGAAGGGGGGTCTGGGGGCGGTAGACCCCTAGATATGAGGGGGGGTCCGGGGGGCAAGAGCCCCCTAACGGGGTCAAGGGACGGAGCCCCTTGTCAGGGGGGTCCGGGGGGCAGAATGCCCCCCGGGAGAGAAAATTTTTAATTTAAGGCGCTAAAATACACTTGAAATTTTAATTCCAGATGATACTTATTACAAAATTTAAGGTTTCTTATACCTACACATTTAAAACATGTGTTTAAAACGTTAATTAAAGGATAATAGTGTTTATAGTAGTTTTATTAAACTGTATACCTTAACTACTGAACGGGATAATCGATTTGTAATCGAAAAACTAAGATAAATTGCTAATTAACAATTAACTCTCCGCGCGAAGCGCGGAAAATTTTTTTTAGTCGTTTTATAACACTTAAAAATTTTTCACCGGGAGGCGAATTGGGGGGGGGGGTGTCCCCGGGTACCCCAAATTTAGGGGGGGGTGTCAGCAATATCCGAAATTTGGGGGGTATAACCCCCCAACCCCCCCTGCCCACCTATGCCTGTGCGCGGTCTGGAAATGCCCCTCAGAATATTAGTGGCTGTGCCCCTCGTTTTATTACCCATTGCGGCCAAAAATTATGGCGCCATTATTGACCTACTATGACACCATCATCGCGAAATTTTTGCTGTTTTTAGCCTATTTTAATGCATTTTAAGCCATTATAGACCTGTTTTTACTTAAATTTCGCTTTTTATCCTTTTTTTTCTACGTTTTTTCTCTTTTTTCCCCTTTTTTTCTCTCTCCCCTGCTTGCCTCTCCCGTTTTATTGTCCCCGTGCCTCCGCCCATTTTGAAATTTCCCTCCCAATAAAACCCCGGAGAGCAGTGCACAGGTCTGTATCTATAAAAGGAAGAAACTGTCTGGTCAAGTCCAACGGTGTTAAACGTAATTGAGGCTTTTAAAAACGGCCAACCGAAGTGCAAACTTATGCCGGACGAGCGTCAGGTTTTGTAGAATATATTACGACAAACGCGCGGCACTATTTGTATGTGTTTAAGAATTTATCACGAAACCTGTCAGTGACGGTAATGAAACGACCAGTGTGATTTGTGAATTGTAGGGGTTTTCGCTCCGGGGAAGTTTTTTCAAAAAACATACTTTTCGTTCAGAATGGCTAGTTGATGTATCGCAAAACTTTTACATAAAACAATAACATCTTTTAAACAACGCAAAATATCAAGAGCCACAGATAACTTCAGGGACTGCTTAGAGATATTTATTCGTACAGAAGATGTACTGTTTTTTTCTCGTTTACTATACCCATGTGAATCTCAAAAATAAAATATACATGTGATGTGATAATTTTCAGTGTCTCGCTATGCGTTTTTATTGTGTCTAAGACAATAAAATTAAACACAAAGATAATTCTTTATAGGAACAAAAAAATACTAATAAAAAACGCAGTTTTTTTAAAGGATTTAAATTGTGTATGAATTATTGGTATTAAGCGTTGAAAGCTTATATGAATAGTACTTGTACACTGATATGATATGAAATTTTTTAGAGATCGAACAAATGGTTGTACTCAAAGATTTTAAAGATGTAGTAGTTCTGAAGATTAGAGTTGTTTTTTGATTTATGCAAAGGAACTCATACTTTGTATTTTACTAAATAATGTCCGACGGTTGTACATTGAATTTTTGACCAAAATTTAAAAAAAATCGCATTTCACAAGAGACTGCAGCTAAAATCATTCATTTGTGCTAGTCCTCATATGCAGCGATTTCCACCAATACAGTGTTAGTTTTTTGCAGTAAATAGGCGTTACTGCATAGGAAATCGCTTGGGCAGAAGACCATTAATGAGGGCACATGATGATGATATCGCATGCGCTGGAAAAGTCGTGCGGTTTTTTCGGCAACATTTCGGCCAATAAATTTATGTATAATCGAAATTTTTTTATATTTTTTTTTTTTGAAATTAAGAAGAAAAGTATAATTCTTTGGTTATATATGTGTCAAATTAAATCATTTGACATGCAAAAAATAAAAGTCTAAAAAAATTTGTATTAGCATGAATGCTATTGCCATATAACATATTACTGCTTTTTATAATATATATGCACGAAATATAAATTTAGAGCTTGCTGGTGGTCCGAAATGGTTCTGTTGACAACTTCGAAATTCTGGGAAAATTAGGTAGAAAATCTAAATCTAATATTTCACAAAAGATTTTATGGTACATACATACATATTATGACTTC
The DNA here is from genome assembly GCA_030248175.1 of Microlaimidae sp. YZB2_3. Taxonomy (NCBI): domain Eukaryota; kingdom Metazoa; phylum Nematoda; class Chromadorea; order Desmodorida; family Microlaimidae; species Microlaimidae sp. YZB2_3. The sequence continues at coordinate 42,284 of JASAMX010014192.1, read as the reverse complement.
AGTGGTTTAAGAAAAATTCCATTTTAAAATGTTTTGTTAACATGACACGTTTACTAGATTTTAGCAAATTTTTGTTTTACAAAACTGCGTAAATCTTAAATAAAAAATATCATTTCAAATGTCATTTCATATTTGCAGCGAAGATTATATTATTGTGAGTCACCTGGATCTGGGAGCAATCCATACATATTCCCAGGAAATAGAATTATATTACATAGCCATAAGTTTTTATAAAAACGTGTTATAGATCCAACAAACCACGAGGATATTTACAAACAGTTTCTACTTATTCAACATTGCTACGACCTCATTCCAAGAGTTTCCAGACTGGTAGTTCTGGACATAAATATTACGGTAGTATATAAATTATAAATTTTAATTTTGAAACATTTTGAAACTGATTTCTAAATTTATTTACAAGTGCAAAAATGTAAGTAGCGAAAAGCATTGTTTAACATTTAACAAGATACATTCTACATTACATACACAATAAACCTTCGCTACAATTAAATGCAAATTTTATGAAATAAATAAAATTTATACCATATAATTTGTTAAACACAAAAAATTGATAAGATTAAAATAAACAAAGTTAAAACTAAACATTAATTTTATCAGGTTGAAATTAAGAAGGCAATGATTTATGGGTAAAATTACAAAATACTACTCACTTTAACAAAAATTAATTGTTATTCTATTTAACCGCCAATATAATAAAAAATCGAAGTTTTTTTCAGCTTTTGTACAAAAAAACCGCATTATTTGGTTTTAGATTTATTATTATTATGATCTATGAATAGCTCGGCTGCTTAAGTGATAAAAAATTCTAAAAACCAATTTGAAGAATTCTAGGTTATGTTTAAATCACAAAGAAGTAGCTATTGAAATGCGTAATAAGAGTATTCGTATAAGTTTTTGAGTTTGGGATGAGCCATTTTCTACCAAAAAAAGATAGTTGGCAGTGATGACTGCTTAAAATTATAAGTTTATGTAAAAAATAAACAAATATGGTTATTGCAATTTGATAAATACGCACTTAATGATAAGTAAAATACTTGGATTTCAGGTTCGAAAGTCCTTTTTTATCTTGCGCCAGAACGGAGTCCATTCCGCCCCGATTTGGGACGGTAGGGAGATGAAAATGGTGGGAATGCTCACACACACGGACTTTCTGGAGATGCTATCCAGTTGCAGCTCCTCCCCACAAATCTCCGACGAAAGTGAGAGTAACACAAATTATTAAAATAAAATTAATCAATAGAAATAAGTCGGATCTGAAAGACCTATTTTTACTTAAATTTCGCTTTTTTGGTTTTTTTTTCTTTTGGTGCTCTTGGCATAACCTTTCCCGTGCATTTAAAACAGAGAGAAGGAGCTTTGAAGAATCGAAACTCCGCCCCTTAAATCAAACCTTAAAATATATTTTTATATTATTTTATTCGTATTTTTAGGACTATTTTTACTGTTTTAATAATTTTGTAAAAAAATTAATCATCAAAAAATTTTTGACGAAAATAATCTGTTTGTATTAATCGTTAAATATTCATGAAATTAATTCCAAAATAGAGCTCTTCTTTGGGAAACATCACTAGTATAATGAACTAAACGACAAGTACCTAAAGAAAATAATGGTTTCCTTCGCAATGAATGCGAAGCAGGGGTGTTGTTAATCTCAAAAATGTTCTTCAGATCATAAGGTGGGCAGCTTCCCGGATTTGGGGAGGGGGGTATACCCGACCCTCGAAATTTGGGGGGGGGTGTCCCAAAAATTTTTGGGGATACACCTCAAACACCCCATTTTTAGCGTTTTTAGTACTGGGACCCCCCTTATTTTAGGGGGGGTGTCCGGGCCGGGGTACCCCCAAATTTTAGAGGGGTGTCGGCTATAATCGTGATTTTGGGGGTATAAACCCTCCAACCCCCCTGCCCACCTCTGCTTCAGATGCAACTTTGCCTTGGGGATTTGTTATGATAGCGGCTATTTATTATAAGTTTTATTAATTTTCAGAAATCGACTCTCTCAAGCTGGGTGCTTGGCTGGATCGGTTGACTCCGATCAGGAACAGCGGGGGCGGGTCTTCCTCACTCCCGCACTCCGCCGTCAAAGCCAGCCCCAGTCTCAATTCCGCCTTATCCCGCGTCAGCGGAGCTTCGGAGCCCGTTCCAAGGTCCCCGCTCGGAATTCCGGAGTGCGGTGGTGTGGGACCAAGCTCCTTGCCGCCGCCGCTGTCGTCCCCGGGTCGGGCCAGGGACGTGAAGAGTCCGCGATCCTTGCCAGCGGCTCCGACCGGTTCTCATTCCAACAACAACAACAGCGTAGTGGGGCCGCGCGGCAGCCTGCCGTGCAAATTGAGACGTCCGCTGATCAAACTTAACTCGAACACCAGGTACTCGTATTAAAAATATATAACATCATAATAAAAGGAAAAAAATATGTGATTGTAATTTCATGGATTTGTTAAACACATTTACTGCTCTAAGTAGGGCGCACTTTAATTGGGGCGTGCCCTAGTTAGAGCCCTTAATGCCCCTGCTAAGATCCGAACAAAATTCACGATTTATTTATATTAAAATCCTAATAGTAAAAAATGTACAAAAAATATAACGAAGCAGTTTTTTTTACTTGAAAACTGTTTTTTTTATAAGGGCCTTAATAAGGACTAGTCTTTATTAGGGCCACTAGGGCCCTAGTTTGGACGCGCCCAATTAAGGGTTTTTATTTAGGCTTTTAATTAAGGCTCTAATTAAAGCGCACCCTAATTAGGGTCATTAGAAGCCCTAGCTAAGGCGCGCCCTAGTTACAGCAGTACATGTTTCTGAGCAATATTATATAAAGTCACATATTTTCCTTTATTTCTATGTTATATATATTTTTGCTCGTACTAATGAGGATGAAAGTGAAAACAGCCCCTTTTTACGTTTTTATCGTAGAACTGGAGAAATTTTAAAAGCGTTGATCATATTCTGGTTTTTAATTTTATAGTGGATTTTGATGTAATAATCTCAACCTAATAAAACATTTCTTTTTTTATATGTTTGTATTTGACATAATTATATGTTTAGATTGGTGCAAGCAGTAAAAAGCCTGTGCATCAATCACATCCACCACGCCCCCGTGATGGACGAAGAGGGCGAAAACATTCTGGCCCTGCTGAGCATGCGCCACATCCTCCAGTACCTGTACAGGTACGTCCAGAGCGGGAGTCTGCCCACCCCACTGTGGATGCTCACGCCCATCGCCAACGTTCACCGACTCGGTTCAACGAGGGAGTTCGCCACGGTAAGGGGTGACGCACTCTCATTGTTGCTTGGGGAATAAGTAGCCGTAGTCGTCAGAATTAAGGTCTAGTTCTTCGCACCGTGGAGACAGGTGACAATGTAATGGTGTGAACAGAATAAAAATAAACAAAAACTTAATCAACAAAGTGGCAATAATTGGAAAAATATAGCTAACTTAATAATATGCACAAAACAGATAAAAACAAGAATAACAAATTAAATATTAAGATTCAAGATTTTATTTCTAGTAATACATCAAGAAAACAATTTTTAAAAAAAAACACACACAAATGTGATTGGAACCCAGTTGAGTTACAAAAATACAAAAAAATCACAAAATTGTCAGAAGACCTGGCTGGATGATTTAGACTTACTAGAAAAAAATGACTAAAGGCTTTAAAAAATAAAGCTCTTTATTTAGTCATTATAATTTCCATGTGTTAATTAATCAAAGATTTTTTAAATTGGTACAGAGTTTTGGAACTGACTTGATCTTCATTTAGATAATTCCATTTACTTATAACTCTACTAAAAAACTGTATTTTCTACAATTGACTCTTGAGTGCTGTTTTTTGAGTTTTTTTGAATGTCCTCTGGTTGAATTTGTTATCCAAATTAACCAAACAAATTAATTTTCTTAACCAATCAAAATGGTGAAGTGATTTAGCTATTAGCAAACATAAATTTATTTAATTAGGCTTGTTATATTTATAACTTATTTTCAATATAGTTTTTAAAAAATAATTAAAAGCCAATTGTTTTAAACGCATAACATTGAACCTAACGCGAAACATATAAAGCAAGTTTTTTTGTTTATAATATATTATTTATATTATATTGCTTGCTATAGTATATGCTAAACCAACTTGATATATTACTTTTTATAAATTAAAAAAATCAAATATTTAGACGTCCATCGATATGCTGTTGTCCGAAGCTATAGAGATCCTTTTAAATCGGAGAATCTCGAGTCTGCCAGTGATAAGATCGGAGGGCGGCGGTATCGAGGCCGTCCTGACCAAAAAGGACGTTTCCGAACATTTGGCGGCCGTCATCCGGAACCATGCCGACCTAAGCAACCGGGAACAGTACCGGAAACTCCTGGCCGAAACCGTCGGGGATGCCCTCCGCCTCAAAACCACGACGGCGGAAAAAGGGGCGGGGGAAAGCGGGCGGGCGGCGGTTCCTCCCCCGGTCCTGCCGGAATCGGCAAGGGTCAAGGAGATCTTTCGGATTCTGGCCAATCAGCGAGAGCACCACTCTTGCGTTTTCGTGCAAAAAGAGGACGGGAGTCTGTGCAGAACCGTGAGTTGTTCGGACTTCCTGCTGTTTGTGGTGGAAAGGAACGGCAGTTGACTCATTATGGCGAACCTTTTACTACGACTTTGAGAAGTGGCTCGCCGCATTTGGCCGCCGAAAAACGGATGAAATCGGTGGAAGGATTTATATTCATCTGGAACCCGACCAAGTTTGATTTTTTTACACAAGATTTTCTCTTTTATATTAGGGCTTTATGTGAAGAAAAAAACTACGGTTCATGTTCACTCAATCAATTTAGTAGGAGTTAAGTATAAAACCCGGGTCGGCGTCGGGTCCCTGCTATTTTTAACAATAGTGTTATTATGTCAATTTAATTTGGTTGGTCTGGCCTATCTAACAGAAGATAATTTTTATATCAATTTTAAAAAAATGCCAACACCAAAGCTTTCCCTTCCAGATAATAAAATAAAAACCAGTATCTCCCTTTTTGTTTAGTTCATTAGGTCACTTTTAAAATTTCAACGTAGAAAAACAGAATGTTTTTAAATGTAATTTATTTTCTATTTTACAAAGCTTCTTATATAAAATTGATTTTGTTTTGTGACCTAAATCAAAGTGGTGGTCCAGTATTTTGTCCAAGAGCTGTATCTAAGTACAAAGTGTATTTAAATTTGTTATAGCTTAGTTATCTTTTAGTTGACTTTAGTGCGTTAAAATTATTTACGAAGTTAGTAGTTACCGGTAAATATTTTTAAAAGGATATTAATTTTAGTGCAGGTTTTAAACATATTTTTATTGTTTACCTCTCTAAAATTTATCCTTCTAGATTTGTTTTGAAATATAGTGCCCAACTTAAATGTTATAACTAAAGCTCAAATTTTTCAGGCGACAAGTCCTCCCAGGCATAAAAGGCTAAATGATAAATACATTAGTAAAATCATAAAAAAGTACGAATTAAAATTAGCATTTTTCCTATGGAATGAATTACATCACTTCCTTCGAAGTCTTAAAAAAATTAGTTCACTTTAATAATTTACATTACCCACTTAACAGTCGGTCTGAAATGATATACCTTTAGTTTAATATCATTTATGTTTCTTAGTTTTTTGTAACTTTTCGAGGTTTCGGTAAGAACTAAATCTATTTTTATAAAAAAAAATAAATTTAGTTTATCAAATATAGCACTGAAAACAGAGCAGAAACTTTTTTTCTTCTTAACTTATAAAATAACGGTTGACAGAAATTATGTTACATTATGGTTAACATATTCTTTCCTGTTGCTCGAAACTTCAACGGGTTATGTGTTTATTTAAAGCTACCTCATTACTACTGTAAAATTGTATGCGTCATTAATACCTTGGGATACAAAATTTATTAATTGTGAGTAGAGCATTATAATTACATTGTTTGTTTTCAAATTTTAGTTCGAAACATAGGAAAATTACATTTTGTTGTTTTAAGTTAGTTTCGTAAAAAGTTTGTTTATTGTAGGGTAAATGACTTAAATTCGGCTAGTCTTACTACTAATTACTTAAATTAGGCTGCCACTGGCTTGTTATTTTTTCCATAAGCAAAGTTTTGAAATAAAGTGCTATAGGTAGATAGATCTTTAAAAATACCAGCCGGTGGCCGAAATTAAGGCTGACCAAATTTAGGTCAGTTACCCTGAAGTACGCATTATAATATTTTTCCGGTTATATCAAATATAAAATTATGTTGTATTTAAAGTGTTACATATAACTAAACTAAGCTTCAATAACCTCGCTTATGTATAAAATTACAGTTTTATCGTTGCTTCATACATATTTTGTTATTAATGTTTTTTTATAATTTTTGTTGCGGTTTTGTTTTGTTTGTTAATTTTATTTTTACTTTACATTATCCAAAATCCCGGTGACGTGTAGACTATAATAATATTGTAAATGTAAATATTATTTTATTTGTTAGTTTAGTCAACAATACCATTTACAATTTCTGTAATTAAAGGTGGGGTACAGAGTCAAATTTTTGTTTTCGATTTCGATGATTTATTAGGAAAAACTTACTCTGTGTCCCAAATCTTGTCTTATTGTAACTTTTTTTTCGTCGAACTATCTTAAATGACAAATATAGAACTTTTTAAGGCATTTTGAACGTTTTTTAATTTAGGATACCCTTTTTTTTAACAAAAAGAAAAAATCAGTTCAATAGAGAATAAAATTTTGTTTTTATGTTAATACATCAAAATTTAGGTTTACATGATTACGTAGTTTACATACAGCGTTAAGCTAAATAGGAAAAATATGGAGCTTGGGTCTCATTCTCATCCTTTGGTTAATTTTTACATCAAAAATATTTTAAAATTAGTGTAAAATACATTACAACGAAGAAATGTTGGTTCAAAGATTGCAAGTAGACGAGGTTTAAACGATCCTTGAATCTTAAGTAAATGAGTTTGAGGTTTGGATCCTGGGTGGGCAGCCTCCGGGATTTCGAGGTGGGGTATACCCGACCCCCAAAATTCGGAAGTGGGTGTTCCAAAATTTTTTTGGGGTATACCTTAAATTTTAGGGGGGAGGTGTCGGCACGTAGTGATGAATTTCAAGAAATTCCTTGATTTAAAAACTTACTAATTTCTGAACGTCCAATCAGCTGCAGACAATCTATTATCAACCCCGTATGCTGAGTATTTATTTCGCAAGATTCATACTTACAATTAGCAATGATGGCTAAAATATCGTTTTACTTTTTCTTAAAATTAGTACAAAAATTAAACGAAGCTTAGAAGTTCCGGGAAACACCACTATACTAAATATTGTTGTGCTTGTGATGGTAATGATAATAGTGGTATTTTTTGTATCTTGTAGTCCATAAAAATAGGATAATTCCTTAAACTTGGAACATTTATGCTATTTAAAATAATTTTTATTTGTTTTACTGACTTTTTAAAATATTGATTATACGGTGTAAATTTTTTTGTAATATGTGTTTCTAAACTGGTGTATTTGCTATACTTTTGTGCTCAAATTTGAAAAACAAATCTGTGCGGGATATTGTTTATTTTTTTCGTTTATTTGTAAATTTTGATTTAATGTTGAACAAAATCATTTGCTAAATAGCCAATATTAAATATTCAAATCTAGTTTTTTCCTAAATATATACACTTTTTAGAAAAATGTGGCATGGAAGAAGCTTTCAGTGAGCATATTTCGCCATAAAACGGGTTGCTTTTACGATGTTATGAAACAAGCTGTAATTATAAGTGAATGTCATACTATGGTTTTTGTATATGAAATAATACCGGTAAAGTTCTACTAATAAATTAATAAATAAATAAAATCGTATTACCTTTTGTATATAAACGAACAGTTATATAAAATCTATATACTAAAAATTTTTTTGCATTGATTGACCGTTAAGTTAATCATTTTGTTCCCGTTTCTATTTGGTACAGGTTAATAATGTAATAAATATATATGAATTTGGCGATTTAGTAAATATTATAATTATATACACGGTAGTTTTTTTGTTTGTGGTGACAAAACTGTGTTTATTTAGTGCACGTTCGCTCTTCATTTCGGTACGACGGGATTGCAACTATTGTCATTATGGGTCTTGTTTTTTTTAATTATTTTATGTCTACTCTACACATGTTTATTAAAAAAAAATCGGAGTGCGAAAATTTTGTTTCTTAATAAATTTTTCACTTTGTAGTTTCTTCTACATGAATAATTTTAGTTGGTTTAACCGTATTTCACTTGGTGTAGTAGAAAAAAACTTATACTCGAAGAAGAATATCAAAAAACACAACAAACAGTATTTATGATATCGGTAAAACCTTGCAAAGCATGCTAAATTAGAAGCAAGAATAAAATAACAAAAAGAAGGATGCCTCTAAATCCTTAAAAGTAATGTTTTTTTTTTCAAAAAAAAATGCTCGGTAAAGCAACAGCTCCAACGCAACGATGGTACTTAAAAGATGGTACTCGTACAAACGAGGCCATAGCTACATTATGGAGAATCACGACAGTTAATTCGATGTACACAAAGGTCTCGGGAAGAATTTAAAATAATTTGTATACGACCAGAAAAAATAGGGAAGAAACAATATATGCACAACCATCTTTTTTTTAAGAAATGTTTTATGTTTATGTTATTTTCGTAAGTTATGATCGTGTTTTTTTTTTGTTAACCAACGTCATATACAAATTATTTTTAAATCTGCTCGAGACCTTTGTGTACATGGAATTAACCGTCGTGATTCTTCATAGTTAAAGTGGAAAAAAGCTAGGAAAGCACCTGTGATTCGGTATCGTTTCGGGGAGGAGACACGGAGTGAAGGTATTTATTAATTCTTTACGCTAGTTTTTTTTTTAAATTACGGCCTACGGGGTGCATTCTATCTTTTTTTTAATCCCAAAAACTACTGTAAATAATTTTTTATCTAAATAAGCGTATAAAGCTTTTAAATTTTGAAAAAAGATCATAACATAGTATTATAGACATTAGTGATGTTCTCATAAGGTTAAGAGTAGTAATATTGTTCTAATTCTTTGTATAGACGCATTTCCCTTAACTAAAAAATCAGTCAAAAAGGGGAAATTTAAACAAAACTATTTGTATTTAAAACGAACAACATAGTGGTGTTATCAGAATATTTTTTTGTTCATTGTGATTTCTATTGTATAAATTTGTTATCAGATAAAAAACAAGTAAATATAAAAATCTAAGAGTAAAATTGTATTTCGTATTAAAATACAATTAAAATGATTCATTTTTGAAATTCCAACAATATTGTCCAAGTTAGTTATGGCTGCTTCTGTGAACTAGATTTATTCTATATCTATTTTAAGTATTTTGAATTTTTCAATAAAAACTTTTTCTTACGGATTTTTTAAATTTTAAGGTACGTGTTTCATTCATTTTTAAAATTTTAAAATTTTTTTTTCGAGACTCAAGACATAGATAACGTAATTTATTGATTTTTTTGTTAGCGCAGTTTACTTAAGGTAGAACACTACAGTTCCAAAAATTTCTTTTATTTTTCCAAAAACAACCACTCGGGGTTTTCAGGGGTTCTGATTACGAATCCGAATTTCGTTTTTTGATTTGAACCCCGAGGGGGCGCTAGGGGAGGTCGCGACCCCTCTAGGGGGACACTGACTCTACCCCGGTTTTACTTCAAAACCAGCCAAAAACAACCAACCATTCGGGGGTTTTTGGGGGTCCTCATTACGAATCCGAACTTCGTTTTTTGATTTGACCCCCCCTCCCGAGGGGGAGTTAGGGGGTTGCGACCCCCCCTAGGGGGCGGCACTCTGACTCTACCCCGGTTTTACTTCAAAACCACCTCAAAGCACGTACTCGCGGTTGAATACAGTATTGAATAATGAACAATTTTTTTAATTAAAAAAAACATTTTTTTGGTGTTAAAAGAAACTCCCAGGGGTATTCAAACTTAGAGCTCCTGTATTCTTAGTCCTACGCTCTAACCACTCGGCTATTGCTCCGCTTCTGTTTCTTTGTTAAAAACTAGTTTTAAACGAACATTTCAAAATGTAGTTTCCCGACGTCAAATCAAAAAATATAAATCAAAGTTTAATCATTTGATAGGAATTAATTTGTTCCGAATTTTTAACACAGCAGTTGTACCATAATTCTGAGCCAGTTTTTAAGTTTTTAACGAAATCTCTACTATCACTTTTTTTTATTTTTTATTTCAACAATTTTAGTAATAAAACGAAATTAAAAAACTTCAATGGCAAGGATTTCGCTAAAAATTGTTGTGGGTATGTACATTTGGTGTATCTAACTGGAGTTAAGTTTTTATTACGTAATATAACTCTGGTTCTGTTAAATTGGGAAAAACTGTTTTAAAATGCCTTTTTTCAATGAAGCATTTCTCGGCGTGGAATGGTCCACCAAAAATGTTAAGGATACGGAACTGACCGGAAAGAAATACCCTTTCTTACAACATACAGTTTACTTCTATCCGTCACGTAGGGCACGAGTTATACACAAAAACCGACAGGGTATCCCAATTGTATCGTTCCACCTTAAGGTGGATGCGTTTATAATATTCTTAACGTACCAAAAAAAATTTAAAAAAAACATGATTGTGAAATAAAATACCTCCAGCTTATTTGATTTTTGACTTGTGCCGAAAGTATAATGTTATACCACTTATCAAAGATGCTAAAATATTTAAGTCATGCAATGAAACCACATACCCGTTTAGAATTAATATAACACTTAAGGGTGTAATAAAAACCCTAAGCAAGCCTAAGTTCTGCTGAATATAAGAATAAGTTTATTGAAACAAATGCTAAATAAGGTATAAACCTAAGTTCTGCAGAATATAAGAATAATTTTATTGAAACAAATGCTAAATAAGGTATAACCCTAAGTTCTGCAAAATATAAGAATCACTTTATTCAAACAAATGCTAAATAAGTAGGTATAAACAAGCCTTGGAGCTATTATAAAGTTAAATTAATTGCAGATCTAAAAGCTAGACTCAAGTCAAAAAATATTTAAAATTAAATTTTTTTATTCTATTAAATAATATTGTTTTATCATATTATTTTTAAAACGTTCGTTTGGTTTAGATTATTTATTTGAGGGGGAGTTTTGAATTTTCAAAGTTCTTTTTTCAAATTACCGGAGCTTCGACAAACTATATTTTGGGGAAGGAACATCACTATAAAAAATACAAATAATTTGGCGTTCGTTTATAGTTATTTCATATATTTGCATATGTCTAATCAAATTTAAAGCAGTACCCTATCAGCAATGTTTATTTGAGGAAAAACGGAGTATTTTTTAAAAATTTACTTGAACATAAATAAATATATTAGTGATGTTCCTACCCTCTAATATAATGCTCTGGAGTTACGTAGTCAATTTAAAACAAAGCGAGATGCGGAGCTCTCCCCTTAAATGAGAGATTTTAAGCTTATTTAAACTTAATTTATATTTTAAGTTGCTCCAACTGCATTTTAAAAGTACAAGTAGCCCGTGTCAGCCATACGGCTGACAAATAATTTTTCCTGATATTTTCCTGACAAATAATTTTTCCTGATACAAATATTTTTCTGATTAATTTGCTAACTTTTTTCAAAATTCAATCCTTAATATGATATTCCCTGGACTGCAAGGTTTGTAATGAGACTTTGTTTAGTCCAATTTGGTTTGTGGTTGGAAAGACGGTCCGTACCCCTTTTGGTGATAATGTGCTGTCCAGCATAAAGATGTCCATGTTAATTTTATTGATTTCAACCGCCTTATGAAGATACTCCCCGAAATATAAGCTTTTCAATGATATCTCAATTAGCCCAATCTTTTTCGTTTTTGGAGAGGCAAGTCCATCCCCTTTTTTGTGAAAATTTCTTGTCCAGCAAAAAGATGTAGATGATCATGTTGTTTTTTATATATTCGACACTCATTATGAAATTTTCCAGACTGTGATCTTTGCAATGATATCTCATTTAGCTTAATCCGTTCTGCGGTTGGAGAGTAGGGTTTTCCCCGTTTAAGCGAAATTATGTTGTCCAGTATTCAGATGTCCATGTTTATCTTTCCAAAAAAAAATTTGGCTTTCCATTGACTAATTACTTTAAACAATAAGTTTGATCCAATTCAAAGACAAAACTTTTTTGAAACTTACAAAGTGCATAGGGCCTCGTTTTTGTGAATATTCGTTGTCCAATCTAAAGATGTCCATGCGGTTTTTTTAAATTTTCTACCCCTTTATGATATTTCCTTGTCTGTAAGCTTTGCAATGATATCTCATTTAGCCCAATCCCTTTTGTGGTTGAGAAGAAAGGTCATCCCTCCTTTTAGTAAAAAAAAACGTTGTCCAGCATAAAGATGTCCATGTTATTTTTCTAAAAAAACATCATTTTGTAGCTTTACAATGGCTAATTACTCTTACCAATAAGTTTTAGTCAATTTGAAGACAAAAAATTTTTTAACTTCCAAAATCGATAGGTCCCTCTTTTAGTGAAAATGTGTTGTCTAATCTAAAGATGTGCATGTAATTTTTTTTTTCAAAATTTTAACCCTTTTATGACATTCCGGCCGATATAAGCTTTTCAATGATATCTCATTTAGCCCAATCCCTTTTGTGGTTGAAATATCAGTTTATGGCCCAAAATTAATCGTTTATTATAAAACAATACCGCAGACGAAATTTAAAAAAAAAAACTAAAATGTAATGACATCTATTTTACGAAAAGATTTGGCCAAACACGCTGATTTTACATGGTTCCTGATGGAAATCATGGAATTTGCGCTGTAATATTTTTATTTTATATCACTCCTTGAAGAGTTATATAAAATAAATTTAAAAAAACATATAAGGTTGGAGCAAATAAACTTGTCTGTTTATATGTTATAAATATTTTTCACGTAAACTATGATCCTGATATAACTATATATTTTATATTTTTACAGAAAATAAATGATCCATTGTTTACACGTTCATAACAAAATTGAATTGCCTGTTGCTAAGTTATAATCAACTAACACGCTGGTTTCTTATCTTGACAAAGTTGTTTACGGCATATGCTTCTATAAATATATCCCACATTGATATGTTTGTTTCTAAAAATAGATTCATATTATTAAAAAATAACAAGACTTTCGCTTTCAGTTCCGTTTAGTAAAAATTGAAATATGTATGGTACATTTTAAAACAAAAAATGTTATTTTTATTTTCTTACTATAATTCGTTAATTTTTACTTGGCGGTGGTGAGTGTTGTCTCATTTTTCGTTTTTCTTTTGGTATTAATATTAATATGTATTCAAAGCGTGGGTCGCACAAAGTTAATTTTTGTTAAACGAATTCGGTGCTGCAAAAAGTTTTATTAGGCGTTTTGTAGTTTACCTTTGAATACACCAATGTTTATGATAAAAACAGGACGGGCGCTTAGTGTAATTTTTACACAGTAAAGAAGTAATGTTATAGTGATGTTGAAATATTAGTATTTTTAGCGAATACAATTTTTTCAATTAATAATGTAAATTTATGAGGAAATTTAAGTGAAGTGAATTATGAAGTGACTACGTGGACACTATGGGGCATTGCGCAGTACGAATGTAGCTACAACAGAAGCGCCACGATAACTTAAATTCTGAGATATTTTTTTAAATCAAATTAATTTTCTTTATTACATTTGTTTTCGCTTGTACAGTTTTTCTGCGTATTACTTTAAAGAAGGCGTGGGCATTTTTCAGTAATTATTACTTTATTTTGCTTTAATTATATAATTTTTTACGCCTGGATTTACCTGATTGGAAAAGGGTACTGAAATTAGTAATACATTTTTGATTATTGTGTTGCTGTTTTTTCAATTTTCAAAATAACCACCGTGAACCGTTTAACCACCGTGGCACAAAGTTCCACCCGTGGCACAAAGTTATATTGAGTGTAGTTATATTCCTTGGATCTCTATCTCACAAGCCCTAACGTTAACTTCTGTTTTTCGGAGCTCCCGAACACCATTAAATTTTTGGAACGACAGAGCTTCTTATTATTTTATACTAATTGTAGTTGTTTTTAATACATAAAAATTATTTATCTTTCTGTTTTTAAATAATCAAAAAAATGTCGATTATGCTTCTGTCAAAAATGTGCCGAGCTTGGTTTTGTTATTTACCTTTTTTGTTTAAAAGTAGTCCCAGATCGAAGTGATATCGCCTATTTTTCTGATTTTTAAAATATTTTTCAAAAATAGTAGTAATATAGATGGATTTTAAAATAGCAGTAATATAATATTTAGATAAATTCATTAACCAGGCTCTAAATAAATAAATAACTAGGCTCTTTTCATTAACCAAAGCCATAATGATTCCGAAATTTTATTAAAATACATTTTTAGATTTTAATTTTGTATTTAACTGTTTGACCAAAAAATTTGGAACTTTTTCAACGTAAACAATCGCTAAACGGGTTTCATTTACGGATTTATTAGTTCATTTTACTAATAAATATTTACAATGAATTTTCACACTGATGTGATTTGCCCAATTATTGTGTAATATTTTATGTTTATTTTTTTGAAATGGAACATAGAACTAAAATAAATTTTGTTTTTAAAAAGTAAGCACTATAAAATTAATATTATTTGATGAATTTACAAATTTATATTGTAGAAGTTTGTAAAAAAAGCGATAAACACAATTTTGATTCATGGTTTTAAAAGTGCGTTATTTAAAATTAATCCGCTAAATTTCGCATCATATTCATAAAAAAACCAGTTGAAAAAAATTATCGCGCAGTGCCAAAAAATATAGAGGTGTTGTAAAGTGAGTAAACACAAACCTACTGTTTACTCTTCCGCTTTTATCAAAATTAATAGAATATTAGTAAGTTCAACCGTTTATTATAGACGCGTCACAATAACTTCCACTATTTTTTAATATAATAAAAAACGTTTTTGATTTTTTTTGGCTGTTAAGGTTTACTGCGTATTGTCCTGAAAAGCAGGGGTACATTTTTTTGTTAAACTTATTAGTTTGCCTTATTTTTTCCCTTTTTAGTCTGGTTATGGCGATATCATTCCGGGGGCCTATTTCATAAAGATTTTTGTAATCATAGATGAACAAGGGGGGGGTAGGGTGGGGTCCACTCTCCCCCCCTAGCCTCGAAATTTTGGGGGCCACCCTGGAATAAAATCCAGCCCCCCCTTCCTCCAAATTTTAAAATTTTGTACCCCTGACCCCCCTCTAGATTTTGAAATCTGACCCCCCCTCCCTTCTCGAGAAAATTTTAATTTTATACTAAATTTTCTTGCAAAAACGTGAATTTTTAACACACATTCATGTTTTTACACCCTTTTTATACCTAAATATCGCTTTTGATTCAATAAAATGTTATCTTATAAAAAAACTATTGTTAAATATTTAATGGTTTAAAAGAATTTTGTTTCGGAAATCGGACCCCACCTGACCCTCTCTAGGTTTTTAAATCTTCCACCCCGGGTCAACCCCCCTAGAAAGCTAAGGGGGTTTGAAAGCGCGCGAAATTTTGATCGGTTGATCTGCATACTACGAAAGATAAGTAGGAGATACGGTAATTATCCATTATGGTGACGCTTATGTATATTGCATACTTCATGTATAAACCGAGTTCCAGTGCAAAGTGCCTATTTAATTTATAATACTATTGTTTTTTTACTCACAGCATAATGCACTGCGCGTTTGCAGGAATTAGCAACTGTAACCCAAATAAAATGTAATAATGCGTAAATGTTATAATGAAAAAAAGAAAATGTATTGAATGGACTACTCGTATAGAGCGGAAATAAGCGAGAGCTACTGTAAACATGATGCCGAAAAATTGAGTCACTTGTGTTAGCTAACTCAATTGCTCTTACTTTTTAATAAAAAACCCAAAACTAATCACAAATCATTGGTCAACAACATGTTATACATCCGATTGGTATTTTTATATCAACGAAATGACTAATAACACTTTGAGTTTTTCGCTTTAACCCGTTCTCGTGATGGCCTTTTTCTTCAGTACAACCGTAAAACCTTCGTACAACAAAGATGAAACCTTTGTTTTACGGTGGTGGTATTTTCTTATGACCAATGTCGTACTTAAACCTTAGCGCGGTAAACTCTACGTATGACCTAGGTCGCATTTAGGTCATACATAATTTTTTCTGTGTGATTAGTGCCCAGTGAGCGTGCAAATTGAAATGGTTAAAACTGTCCTGTAGCAATATGCAAATTTTTGCAATAAAAAATATCATACGTAATACACTGTATCCGTGAATAAAATCTTCGTATTGCTACCGTACAACTTTAACCATTTCAAGTACGGAGTCTTTAAGGGCTGTCTTGCTGATGATTAAAATTAAAATTGTTAGCTTGTTGCATGGTGTTTTAAGACAGAAATAAGTAGTAAATAGTTTTATTCTACAATTCAACAATAAAAACAAGCTAATATAAAACATTAGCTGATATAAAACAAGCTTCTTTGCTTGTTTTATATCAGCTAATAAGGACAATAACGATTTTCTAAATATTTATAGTACCGAAATATGTAAATTAGTACCGGATATCTATAAAGTTTTATTGCAAAAATTTAAATTTTAAATTGCGTTTTTAAACTTATATTTTTATTTTTATATTGTAATCTTTTTTCTCGTGTTTTAGTGTGTTTTTAATTCATACCATTATATATATTATTTAGATTTCCTGACGAAGGCCTGTGTTTTATCAGGTTGAAACGTAGAATAAAACTATAAACTTATTTCTGTCTTAAAACGCCATGCAACAAGCTAACAATTTTAATTTTAACCATTTCAATTTGCTCGCTTACTGGACAGTAATCACACACAAAAATTATGTATCACCTAAGTACGACCTAAGTCATACTAAGGTTTCACAGTTGTAACCGAGGGAAAAGCAACCGAGGGAGTGGTATTGGGTTAACATGACTTTGGCTAAAATTCATACGTTTTTCTTTTAGGAAAGTATATTTTCAGTTTTAAGAATTTCTTTTATCCTGTGTCGTGTCGTGTCAGTGTCAAAACAATGTATAGCATTAAGGTTAAATTTAGCAACGTAGAAACACATTGAGTTGTATTGTATCAAGTCCTAAAAAGTAACTGTTATTTCCTATTGAAGTTGAAATCTTCTACGCCTGGGGCATACTTCGTCCAAAGTGTATAAAAAACCAATAGCTGGATTTTGAGTAATCTAAAATCTTTTTTTTTAATTTAAAAACTTTTTACACTTTTTTTAGGTCGATATACCAAAAATAAGGGGAAAATCGAAGAAAAAAACACCTTTTAGGATTTTAAGGACCCTCTAAATGTCATATAGTATGTGTGATCACGTCATATATGTTTTGCTCCGTGAGAATGGTTGTGGGAGGATTTGCGGCAAAACAGGCTTTAAAATGCAGGTGCGAATATGGCTAACAGAATTCCTGAGCGGGCGCGTTATTGGACAAATGCGGGCGTCCCTTTTTGAGCGCGGCGTTAGTATTGGATTAATTTCGTTTAGAACAATGGATTTTGACCAAGATGACTCTTTTTAATTTTTCAGGCCAAAAAAGGCATCTGAAACATGTAAAGGGTACGTACCAGTCCAGTTCAATGTTAAACTGCTGCTCGCAAGCTTTTATACACAGAGCAGCGAGACGCGATACACACTCCGCGTTTAAAGGAGCACTGTCACAAATCAAATTCCTATAACGCCCGAACCGGACTGCTCCTTTAATACTGAACCGATTCAGCTGAAATTTAAAAATGTTGTAACCTTGTAGTGGAGCACTCTAAATACCAAAGTTGAGTTAGGTAGGTTTGGTATTAAAGGAGCAGTCCGGTTCGGGCGTTATAGGAATTTGATTTGTGACAGTGCTCCTTTAATCTGCGATAATAATTGCAAAGGGTTAAATTACTCAAAATTAAAATTTTCGCTTCTGTCTTTTGGACGAAGTATGAGCCGGGCACCGGACGATTGACTCAAACAAGAATCTACTCAGATCCAGGTGTGCATTCTTGTTCCTGTTCTCACTCATATTCAACTCATTTAAGAAGTATTCGATTTGGCATGTTTTTTTAATTGAAAAAAAAAAGTAGATATGGAACGTTTTGTTTTAATTATTATTGTAGAAAGCGTTTATATTTAAATTAATTTAGTGAAAAAATGATTTTGGTTTTATTTCTTATTGTTACAATTATTTATATATTTAAATTGTTTTACCGCCTTTTAATTAAAATATATAATGAAATAATAATTTCCAAAGGGCCCAAAATAGGACGTGTCCCAATCAATCCTAGTCCGAAAAAGTTGATATTGTATTCAGGGTCTTTGGGCTCGAGAGCGCTTAGAACTGTGGAACTTGGAGCCAAAAATAACCAACTTTAAACCGGAAATAGGGAATTTGTAGCCGAAAGTGTAAACTCACTAAAACCTATCCCTAAGCGTAAGCCAAATCCTAAACTTAAGGCCAAACAATTTTTTAACTTTCGTCTTCAGGTTCCCATTTTTTCGGGCCCAAAGTTCTCAAAATTTTTCGTCGGATCCAAGTTTCCTGCTGACGGCTGAAAAAACCCTGTACCGAATATTTTCTGTGTAGAACTTTTCGTATCACTATAAAACAATAATGTTTATTTGCAACACTACAGCGCATTTTTTACTACGAGTGACAGTTTGTTTTCAAATCCAACCTCTTCGCACTCACGGACAGAATTGAATGAATTGATTAAATTTGACACATATTAAAAGATTCACATCCTACATAGTTTAACTCCTCAAAAACTAAGCCCTAATTACCGCACTCAAAATTTCCAATTGAAACAGTAAATGTATCTGTTTCTGTGTCGAAATCGTCCAATATTTTCCTCTAATTTTATGTTATGTTATGCTGATTAGAACAATGCTAATAAATAATAATTAAAATATTTAACAGTTTGATTAATCCAAAATAAATATATAAATATTTTTTGTATATTTTCTTTACGTAAACTCTTCAAGATTTAATAAAGTAAATCACAAATACATTATAATGCATAATATAAATATTTTTTAAACTACGTCTTTAAAGTAACTATATACAATAGCTCTATATATAATATAAATATACATATAAGTTAAAACCATCCTTTCTAATTCTGAAAATATACAAATAAGTATTTAGAGTTTTTTCGTAATAACCGTTTTTTAAAATCTAATCGAAACATTTTTCGCAGTTTTATAGTTTTGCTGATGCTGTTATCATTAACCAGCCGTAACTTTATTGTTGCCAAGATATTTCTCGCATTTATCCCGTTGTATTCGTAGTGTTGAAGATGAGAAAAATTGAAATCATCATGATAATTATCATTTGATATTTTGCAATAAATATTTTAAAGTATAAAAAGGTGTTTCTGTAATTGGAAATTCTAAAAAAATAAAGTTTAATTATACTGTTTTGATTATTGTACTTAACGCAAATGTTTTTTGCGTCAAATTTTTTAAATTTTTTTTGCAGAAATTTTCTGAGGTCACTTCGTCCACAGTTGTTTTTTTCGCTACACGATTAATGGAAAAATTTGTAGTTATGCATATTTTTAAAAAGTTAATATACAAATCGTTATAGGTTTTAAAGCACGAATATCGATATTGTCAAAATTTATGGCTCGGTCAAAATTCAGTTATTTTATTCAAATAATAAAAGTTTTTTTAAAGTTAATTTTCACAGAAAAAAAAACTTAGCTGAACTTCAGTTTTATTTTTTAACCAAACTAATAGCAATACGAACATGCTACATTTTAGGCTAACAATATTATGAATACTATTTTTAATTTTTTTTTTCATATCAAAAGCATATAATGTATTGTAATATTAATATCAAAAAATGCAACTACACATGTGTTACCTCTGACATGTGTTGAAAATTGGCGTGAGTTCTAATAAAAGCGTAGTTTAATTAGAGCAATGTGGTTCTAAAATAAAAAAACAGCTGTATAAAAAATGAAATAAAAAACACGCTAAATATTGTTTTAATAATTTTTTTTAAAATTTTTTGCCGTTTTACTAGTAATTATTATTTATGGTTTTGTGTATTATAAAAATTAAGGACCACGGATATTTATATTTGTTTGACGTTTCAAAAAATAAAACAAAAAAAGTTTTTTTCATTGTTTATTAGGTTATCAAAATAGTTTTTAAATATTTTTTTTATTTTACTAATTTATCCGTATTTAGAGTTTAGTAAATAATTGGAACATGTTTTTAAATCTGAAATCAACAAACAAACTAAAAATAACGGTTACTTAATTTTTAAGGATCAATGGTTTTTAGCTTAGAATAAATGATTGTTTATAGTATAAACAATCATTAAAGTTTATACTAGTTTATTTTTGAAAAAGCTCTATAGCCATAGAAAATTCTGTGTGTAATAGTGTTTTTAAATATAAAAACTACAGTCGCTAAAGATAAAGAAGCGAGTATTTATTTTTGTAACACTGAGGTGTATTTGTTTTTGTTTGCAACAAATCATATGCCATGTTGCTCTTGATTTTAAATTACCTGATAACATTATAAAAATCAATTTTTTATACCGATCATATTATTAATTTTATGTTTCGAAATCACAAATTTAATTATATGTAATTAATTTCATATATGTTTTTTTGAATTTTAACCTATATTGCTTTTAGCAAAAAGTTGATGGTACTTGATTTAAGACGGCATGATATGGTAAATATTAAGTTAAATAATCGTTTTTGTGTTAAACGTGCAAATAATTTCGGAAACTTAAATCTAAAGATTTAATAATCCAAAAATTAAAATGTGTTAAATATTAAGAAAAACTGTTACGTTATTATTTAAAAACATTTATGAAAAAGCCACGTCTACGTGCTGTGATCTAAATTATCTTAATAAACAAAGAAAACGTTTTGGAGGGAAAACTTTTAGCCAATATATAAAATTAAAAAAGACAAGTAAATAGGTTAAAGTTAAGTAAAAAAAAATTAGGTTTTTGAAAAATTGTTTAAGTCCCAACTCTAGATCTTAGAAACTTTAGATCTAAGTTCCCGTTCGTTATCGTCTTGTTAACATTAAAAAATCATGTGTTACCGGTTACGATATGCATTCTTGGTTACGCTGATCACATCCACCGTACACAATTAAAAATACTGAACACGATCACGCATGTTTTGTTAGCATAATAATTTTAATGAAATTTCGTTTTTGCTCGGTGCTTAGATTCAAAAACCTCTAAAATACACAGATCATATTTTAACCCTTGTTGCGCAACTCAAACGCGAAGTGGGTGTGGTATCTTGCGTCTCAGCGTAAAAATTTTACGTGCATTTTGGATGGAGAAATTTTCTGTTAATAATATTAGCGAGAAATATATCGCCGCTGCAAAACAACAGTCTCAGCGAATTAAAAAAAAATCGATTTCTTAAAAAAGCAACACAAATTTCAAACAAAAAATTTTAAACTCAAGATTTTAAAACGTGATAAAAAAATAACAAATTCTCTTGGCTTTTTTTCAGAAGAAGGCTCTTGGTTCATTTGAAAATTTGTATAAACAAAAAGGAAAAATGTGCGCAGACACACAAAACAAACCAATCTTACGTGTATTAAAATAGTTTAATCTGTTCCCGTGATCGCCGTTTTCCCGTCACTGTTCACTTTCGGTCACTTTTGGTCACTGTGCACTAATCATGCATAAAATATTACGTACGACTTAGGTAAGACCTAGGTGACACGTAGAGTTTTCCGCGTTGAGGTTTACTTACCACAAAGGTTAGGCAAAGATACCATCACCGTGGTGGTTCAGCTTTGTGGTTTCACCGTAAGTTGTACGAAGGCTTTACGATTGTAACAAGAAAGACGATCACGCGAACGGGTTAATTATTTTTAAACAAAACTGACATTTTTTTGATAACTAAAAATGACGATTTTTTTATATTTGGTGAATTTAAATAATAAATTTTAAAAAATTTATAATTCTACGTTTTAACTATAAACCGCATATTTTTATGATTTTTATTTGGTCTTCTCGTGTCCTCCTACAATATTTGAATTGGCGTTTTGTACAAACAAATCGGCGTTTTGTATATTTTTTTAAAACTTTGCAGTTTTTGTCCTATTTTTGTTACATTTTCACTTTTTTTTACCCTTTTTCTCATTTTTTGCGTTGTTTTTTCTGCATCTCCGCATTTAAAATAATTATCCTTCCCTTGTCTTTTCCCATTTCCAAAACGTCCCCTTTTA
Source organism: Microlaimidae sp. YZB2_3 (assembly GCA_030248175.1). NCBI lineage: Eukaryota > Metazoa > Nematoda > Chromadorea > Desmodorida > Microlaimidae > Microlaimidae sp. YZB2_3. Next base: position 20,032 of record JASAMX010014192.1, on the reverse strand, counting down.
GTTAGGAACCTTTTTGTTTGTGTTTGTTTGTATATAATACTTATTACTTTAATAAAAACTTTCTCGTAAAAAGATTAAAACTTGCGTACAGCACGGAATGTTTGGCGCCTTGGCGTTCATTCAGTTTTTCACACTGAAATAGAGAAGTATTAAGGAATAAACGTCACAAACAGCGTGTGTTAATAAAATAATTTTATAATTGGAATGACAGCCAGTGTTGTGGGATTCCTTTTCTCTCAATCGTTTTTCCCTGGAAAGAATTAACCAATAAAAGTCAGTTTCTTCTTTTTCGCTGTAAAAACTAAATTTAATTCGCTAAAACAATGAAAAAATCTCTCCTCTTTGGATTATTCCTAACTTTAACAGATTTTCAATGTTGGGTTGGGTATATCCAACATTCTATTCTTAATTCATGCTGAAATTGATTTGATTTTATACTTGGTTTAAATACGTGGTTAATATTTTGCTTGTGATTTCGATAAACTCTGATTAAAAATTTAACCTGCCGCGGAATGTTTTTTTCGTTGAATTATGTGCGGCCCAACATTTTGCAATTATAAGTCGAAAAAAGTGTTTAAAATACAATCTTTAAAATACAAAATAAACTGACAAAGCCTTTTGTTGACCATTTTTGAATTTTGGACGATTTACAATTTATCTCTTATGATCCCTGTGGATTTTGGTCGCGACTCAGACGTGCAATGTAAATCGCGTCTAGCTGTTGGTGTGGCGGGTGGAAGATCTGAAATGCAACAGTTTAACATTGAGCATGTTTTTATTTTAAACCTTGGCTTCAAAATCTAAAATTCATCACTATCTTTAATTTTCTTAGCTTCTTTTATTATTATTTTTTAATTTCATTTTTTTAAATTTACATAATATAATTGCTGCATTTACACTAAAATAAAATAACATAAAAATAAAGAAAACAATATTTGACTTCATTTATTGCTTAAACACATTTACTGTACTAACTAGGGCACGCCTCGGTTAGGACAGTCGAATAGTACTTCATTTCTAAAAAGTTGGTTTTTCTTAGACCTGTAATGGCTTTTGTTATAGGTGAATTATTTTTGTAAAAATGAAGAAATAGAAACCTTTCAGTTTTATTATATTCACAAAATTTATGATTCTTTCTGATTAAAATTCAAATAATCACGATTTTTTGAATCTTACAAAAAACGTAATGAAACAATTTTTTGAAAACCAATATCTTTAATGAAAACCCTAATTAGGGCTTACCCTAGTTAGAGCAATCGGGCTTACCCTAAATAGAGCAATCAGTGTATTTATTCAATATATCAATTCACACATTTGCCCTTTATTTTCAGGTTATATATTTTTGTTCAAGCCATTTTAATTTTTTTTTTTGAGCTTGATTACTATATTTTTTTATCTCCATAATCTTATTATCTATATTCGTCACGCGTCACCTTGCAAAAATAAATTGCATTCTATTCTATTCTTATATTGGTCACCAAGGTTTAATTTTCCGCCACACTATTGGTGTTGTCGGCGTGTTTTGTGTTTATTGGCGTATTTTAAAATATTTTATTCAGAAAAGCTTTTAATTTTTCTATTTTAAATTCAATAAATCTATCAAAACAAATATAAGTTAACAATTTATAACTTAAACTATCTCAGATTTACTTCACCTTAAATAAAAAAATATCAATAAAATTTTTAACCTGTTTGGTCAATGTTTGCAATGAAAAGTATCGGTTTTAAATTGCCTGTTTTCCTAAAGGTATTATAATACTGTTGTTTAATTTATTTTGGACATTTTTAGTCTGATCACTTTGATTTTTTTAAAAATATTGTTTGATACAAATAAATTTAAAACGCCAAGTTGCAAAATAGCTGGTTTTTAAAGTAATGAAAAATGTGTGTTCGTTTTGTTGCAAGAGGGTTTTTCGAAACTTAGATTTTCCGGTGTCAAAAGTCTGGCCATTGACTTTGTCCTTATTGTTAGCGCCTCATTTTTCAGTAGAGGCGAAAGTTTTCACTTCCATTCGCCGTCTTTTTAGATCCACTTTTCGTTTTAAAAGTGTTTGTTTCAAATTTTGTCAAAAGGGCGATAGTCCCTGTTCTATTTTTTTGAAATTCCCTGGTATGCGTGAATGTTATTATTTTCTTGCACAACTTTAAAATTTGCGGCGTGAGTGTATTAATGTTTTGCTTATATTTTATAACACGCTTTTTCGTATTTTACCGGGTGAAATTAAGTATATCTATTGCATTTATCATTTCTTTTATATATTTTTTTGCATTTATCAACAAATGTTCTACATGAACATACATATAAATTTAATTTTTTTCGCCTTGTCTTTCTTTAAAAAAGCGTTACTCAAATAGAAATTGAGAAGAAGCTTTGCTTTCGTCACACATTTTTTACCAGACAGAATTCGCTTTCTAAATTGGTTAATAAAAAATAATATTCTGTTTCTGCAAAAACCAATTTTTGTAGTAGATATAGCTAGAGTTTATTTTATATTTGCTTCAACTAGATTGTACGTATACCTACGGAATTTTGGTTATACCCTATGTATCGTTTCTGTTCGAATATTATAGTTATACTGGAAAACGTAACAATTTTTAATTCACGCATATTAAAAAAAACACCAAAACAAAAAATAATTGTTCGTACATAATGCACCAATATTTTTTGAATACAAATACTACTGAAATTTTGGTTTTCACATAGAAAATCAAAGTTTTCATTTTAATTTATTAAACCTATTATCTATTTTTTAATATTAACAATTTAAATATTGAAAAGCATTCAGAATTTTACATTACTTAAATCCTCTTTACTGGCATATTTTGACCAAAATTTTTCTTTTTTTTTGATTTTTTTATTTAAGAATTTTAATTATTTTATAAGCATAATATTTTTTTAAAATTTTTCTTCAGAAATAAAAGTAAAACATCGGTTTTTCTAATTGTGATACATTCTACGTGTGTCTTTCAATATCCAAAGCTTGCTTTTTTTGAAAAATAAAATTAGTGTATTTTCTCTCGGGAAATTCCTTCTAAAAGGCGGAACAAGCGCGTACACGAGTTGAAGCTGCGATTTTCAACTCTATCTCCATAGACATATAAGTTCGGCTATTTAGGCATAAGAATCTTAACTTAGTTTACTCTACTGACAGTTTATTGCTTTAGTTTGCATTAGCTTTCGGCTTTTGCTTGTTAAAAAACTCGGACTATTTTTATCTATTTCAATATAATTAAACAAAGTCAGCACACCCATTTTTTTCTGCGTTTGTTTTATAGAGCTAATGATAAATACTTCGTTTGTAAATAAAATAATATAATTGTGTATTAAGCTAGTTTAATTAATCTTAAATTTTCTTAATGTTTTACACGTACGTGCATTAATTGTTTAAAACTGTTTATAAATACATTTTGGTGAATAGAATTTACAAGTTATGAATTCTATTATTAAAATAAATAATTATGACCTAAATAGAAACAAAGGAACAGTAGTAATAAGACGACCCAGAAAAAAAAGAAAAGTTTTAAGAAAATAAAATTATTCATGAAGCAAACTTAAAATGAAAAAAATAAAACATTAGAAAAATCAAGCTAAAATTTTAAATAAAAATAGGAAAAAATTGTGATAAATAAATAAATCTATTTATAAAATTTACTACGTAAATTTGTGTTAAAAAAGTTTATTGAAGTCTAGTTAAGCTTTATTGGGTTAAACTGATTGCGTATATTTAAAAATTTGATACGAAAATTAAAAAATGGAATCATTGACTTAAAAAAATATTGAATGACATAATAAAAAGCATAATATATTTTGTGGACTCGTTTATTTGATGAAAAAATGTTATAAAAATTCGTGTCGGTGGAATGTAATTTTTTAAGATAAATGTTTCTGAGAATTTCGTTCTTAATTCTAATTTTATTTATAATATTAATGTTGGTTGATACCACAATGTGAATTTGCGGTGTAATATGGACATTAATTCCAAGCTACCTGCCATACAATTTTATTTACTTAATTTGACAATCGCTTATTAAAACAGCTGAAAAACTACCTCTTTCTGTTTAAGCACTACTGTTTTGTTTTTAGTATTAATGAATACAAGTATATTTACTCTGGCAATCATTCAACCAAAACCCTCAAAAAAGTTCATCCTTGCATGTTTTGTCCAATGAACAGTACTCTCTGAATTGAATTTGTTTTCTAATCTATCAAGTTTAAAAGGTGATATGTAAAGTAGCCTTTTTGGCTTTGTGTATTCTTCCCTTTATTTTTTCTTATATTTTATTGCATTAAATTTTGTGAATTCTCGTTAAAAGTAATCATAACAACTATACTTAAAAGATAAGATTTAAGTGCTTTATGTTTTGTGAAATTTTTCGTGTAGTTTTTTTAGTTATGACTGATTCATTATTTTGTCCACTACGTGTTTATCTTTTTTGTTCGAATTTTATTGCAATGTATTTGCAAAAAAATAAAGGCTTTTTATCTTATTTATCTAAGTGCGAGATCAGAGGTTGTTTAGTTATGTTTAGAACTCAGTTAGAAATTGATTGCGGTTTAGATTTTTCAAGCGGTCTGGATCCATTAATTTTTGTTTGTTATTTTTGCGTCTGAATAAGTTGTTGGCGCGCGAATGCTAAACTTTTTTCCATTTAAAAAAATTTGAATGCCGCAATGAGAGTGAATCAACAAACAAACAATCAATGTTTGATTGAAACTCTAAGCAGCCTAAAGGCTGGTTCATACTTATGTAAAAACGTCCTTTGGACAAAGTCCAAAGGACAAACACAGCGTATAAACGTATGTAAAAACGTCCTTTGGACTTTGTCCAAAGGACGTTTTTACATAAGTATGAACCAGCCCTAATATTATCACAGAATTGAAAAAAACATGACTCCCATTTAGCAATTTGCAATTTTTTATTATGAGCTAAAATATTATTGAATTTTGATCTAAATTTCTTTAACACTCATTGCATTTGTTTCACCAACATTCTTCTAAATTAGGCTGAAATTGAGTTAGAATACAGTGTCGTGTAAGCTTAGAGTTATATTATGCCGCAGTTTTTAATTAAAATGAGTATATTAATTTTATTTTATAACTTTTTTCTGCGGTTTATTTAAAAATTTCAGCACTAACGCATTTAATTCCAGAAAAATTTCATCAAGCAAATGAGGCATGACAATATGCGCTATTTTTTTCCAGGGAAGACAAAATTTAGCAAATATATATACTTTAATACATAAAAGTAAAAATATATTTTAAAATAAGGATATAAAAAGTCGATTAGAATTTTCAACAAAAAAGATAAATAAACGGAAATAGGTTCTTATTATAGGTAAAATCAATACTGCTCTTAAATTTAAACGAGAGATAAAATAAACTTTTGAAAAGTATATTACGTGCGTCCTTTTTTTAGTTTCGCGAAACATTTTTCTGTTATATTTCTTTAGTATTGTATTAAAATATACTATAGGCAAATAAAATCTAGCTGACAGCGATATTTGCAGTATTGAATCGACTATACAACAACAAAAACATATAAAATTTTTCACCAAAAAGGGTTAATAACAAAGATTATAAATTGTATTTTAATAATTATTTATCAAATAACTTAATTTGGAACCTAAATATAGATTTTTAAGGGCTAAAATTGGTTAATTTATGTATGTTTTGTGAAAAGGTAGAATTAAAAAAAATTCTGCGTTCTTATTGGTTTTTTTTAAAAAGTCATTACCGCACAATTTTAATTGGTCCCCTCATGTCTGCATTCTAATTTTCAGCGTCAGCCAGATATAAATCAACCATAACAAAGTGTAGGCAGGTAGTTTGCGCTGAAATTGTATACTAAAAATTAAGTCTATCAATCACATTACCTGGTCCTCCATGCTAAAACTGCCGTAACGCCTGCGCATCTTTTTTAATATTCAAATTAGCAGATTAAGTGAATAAAGTACACCGACCTGATAAGTTGCATATTAAAAAGATGTGCAGGTATTATGGTAACATTCTCATAGTCATCTCGACAACGTCACAGGTAACATTTTTATGTTTTTATTCAGTCGTAGAAAAAATTTCCCACGGGTTTTTATTTGCAATATTTTTTATTGTAAGATTTTTGTGCAAATAAGCTTCTTAATTGTAAATAGTAGCGGAAAAAGAAAACGATTTAATACCGGGAATATATTTAGATAAAAATGATAAAAAAATGGAAAATTCAAATTTTTCAACAATTAGGATAACTGACTTAAGTTCGGTTAGTCTTAATTTAATCCATCGGTAATTTTAGCCACACGCGGAGCAAAGTTATGTACTCAACTGCGTATGGTATGGATGGCCAAAACTTTAGAGAGCACAATTGTCAGTGCCCAAAATTAAGGCTGACCGAATTTAAATCAGTTACCCTACTATAAAATTTTTTTGGTTCCCATTGACAATTTTAATGATACTGACTGGTGTTTTATGGCTTGAAATCCGTCATGCAATGGATTCATGCAATACATCATGAATCCAATTCTTATATGCATTTTTGTCAATAACATGGGTCTAGTTTTTTGTCGTGTTTGCTTATAAAAGACTCGATCCATGATGTATATTGCATGACTCCATTGCATGACGGATTTTAAGTCATAAAACAACAGTAATGTTTTTGCTTTGTAAAACTAAAAAACTAATACTTTTGAATAACAGTCTAATTTTAAACTATAGCAGGGAAATAAACAATTTCACTCCCGAATTATGTTTATATAAAACAAAAAATAAACTAAACTATAAATAAAAAATACTCGCCACTGCCAACCGTACGGGTGGTTTATTTTTGTTTTTGTTTGATTAAAAACACAAAATTTTTAATATTAAAATAGAAATCAATAAATTTTCTCAAACCGTATTCCAGCTTTTCTTATTAAATTTAGTTCTACATTCATAATAACAAGCTAAAAATATAAAATGCAAATGACATTTGTTTTTTGGCATAACACTCCTCTATATTAAGGGCGAGAAAGAAAGGCGAAAAACGAACTTTAACTTACCAAACTTAGAGGCTGTCAAGAAGCGAAAAATCTAACAAGCAATGTTTTTTGCGTGAAATCTCTGAACCGAAATAATTTGCAATAATTAAACATTTTTTTATTAAAATAAAAACAAGACTAAAATAAAAATACGATCTTTTTTGTAAAAATGAACAAAATTTAAGTTAATTAGTATAAATTTAAATTATAATAAACAAACAGAATTTATAATTTATATTATTTAATTTTAAGTAAAGTAAAGTTTGATTTGAGCCGTTTCAAATAATTAGAAATGAACTTCTTGGAATGTCTTAAAAATAACAAATCGTTTATTTATAAATCAAAATTAGTAAAATTTGTTTTTTTAAAGTGTTATGGAAAATTCAGGGCCATTTGAAACATGCTGAGTTATTTAAAAACAAAATTTTGGGAAAGGTTCTGCAAACAAACTCAAGTTTTTGATGTTACATTTTATACTCTGGTGGCATTTAAGTTTACTTAAGTTTTTAAAATCCCAAATACGACGACAAAAACCAAAAAATATAAAGATAGACTGTTTTGTTTTTGGTAACAAAATAAAATTTTTTAAAATTTTAGATATGACGGCAAAAACCGAAAACAAACCGTCGGATCTCTCCGCTTCGGCCAGCGGCGGTCAGTCTTTCCAGATGAACAAAAATCCGGACTCGGGCCATTCCCCGGCCCCCAAACTTAATGTATACCACCGACCCAGGAGGGCTTCGGCCCAAGCGGGCATTTCCCCCACCGACGCCCACTCCCCGGGGGCCGGAACCAAGGACCAAACCGGCGGCCATAGGTGAACATACCCCAAAGCATCCCTTTATAAACGTTTTTCCATCCACATTTCGTAATTTTTGTAATTTGCGGAATCTCAAGAAATACTTTGCATACTGTTTGGTTGAAAAATGCGTTCGCAACTGTCAAAACACCTTATTTTGTTTCTTAGAAAACCGCGCAAAAAAAAGTTTTAAAACTTTTTTTCACCTGTGTTGCATATAAATATGGTAATGAATGAATCTCACGTATGAAATAATTGACATACTGTTTGGTGTGAAAGTGCGTTCGCAACTGTCGATGCATCTTATTTCTTTTTGTTGGAAAACGGCGAAAAACCGTCTTCAAACGTTTTTCTATCCGTGTTGCGTAAATATAGTAATGAATAAATCTTATGTAAGAAATAATTTACATACTGTTTGAAGAAAAATCGAAACACAATACTTTTTTTGTTGGAAAACCGCGCAGAACCATTTTCAAACGTTTTTCCATCTGTGTTCCCTAAATATAGTAATGAATGAATCCCTCTTAAGAAATAATTTGTATACTGTTTAGTAGGAAAGTGCGTTCGCAACTGTCGAAGCACCCTATTTTTTGCTGTAAAACCGCGCAAAAACTACTAAACGTACTATTACCGAACTGAACATCATATTGAACGACCAATCAGCTGTGCGCCAACCATGCTTATAAAAATTAAACCACATCGTATGCTAATTATTTCTTACGTGAGATTATCCATTGCTGCGTAAACATCGCACATAAACCGCTCTTTTTCTCATTTAAACATGTAAATATATCCGTCATTCAGCGCGATAATTACTATAAAATTTTATATCACCGTGTAATTATAGTAAATATCGTGCCTGATTCTGGGTATATTTACGTGTTCTGTGAAAAATGAGTGTTTAACTACGATGCGTTATACCTAAAAATAGATTTGAAATTAAATTTTTGAAATCAAACATTAGACTAAGGATTCTTCTCGTAGCTTTTCTGATGTAATTTGTTGAAGGGAACTTAGAATTTTGGCGGGCTGTAGAAGCGGCGCAGTTAAGGATTTTACTTTTTTAATTATTTAAATTGCTTCATCCTAAATAAATAAATAGGAACCAGTTCTCGAATTAGGACAAACCTAAATTGCTTAAAAAATAAATATTTATTCAAGCCGTATATCTGATCACAGATATAAAAATAAAAAATAAATACGGAAAGACGTTATTTTGTTCACCCATGAGTTTCCAGCCTTGTTTTGCCCAAATGGGCGCATCGAAGCAAAACCGCCTCCAACAACTCTCTGGACAAAAGCTCCCCTTCGAGTCGCGAAGACTTGTCCGTGAGCCCAGTGGGGCGCGAAGCGTCTCCCAGTGGGCGGCGCGGGAGCTTATTCAACGAAATCAAAGCGAAAGTCGGACACACGATCAAAAAACCACTTTTACCTCTCCATCACGGCTCTTCCTCAACGAAACCGAAAGTTAAGGTGAAGAATTGTGATAAAATGTTTAACCCGTTCCCGTAAAAGCCTTTTCCCCCGCTACAACCGTGAAACCTTCGTACGAAAAAGGTAAAACCTTCGTCTCACGGTGGTGATATTTTCCTATGACAAATGTCGTACGTAAACTCTACCGCGGTAAGCTATTCGCCTGACCTAGGTTTTACTTCCGTCATACATAATTTTTTGTGCGCGATTAGTGCCCAGTGAGCGAGCAAATTGAAATGGTTAAAGCTGTACGGTAGCAATATGCAAATTTTTGCAGCATGAAATATCCTACTTAATACACTGTATCCGTGACAAAAATCTGCATATTGCCACTCTTACCGCTTTAACCATTTCAATTTGCTCATGACGGTAGTATGACATAGGTCGCACGAACGTTTCACGGTTGTAACCGTGAAAAAGGCAATTACGGGAACGGGTTAAAATTACTTTAAAAAAAGAAAATTTATTGAAAACATAAACTTAAAAATATATTTATTTTGTTTTAAAGCGGATATTCAAGGCTGAACAAGTAGCACTAATAGCATACCGTTAAAAGATATAATACGCTTTCGATAATACTTTAGGCTTGAACTCTTCGATGATAAATAGGTTCTGTTAGAATCTTAATAGAGGACTATAGGGTCCTGGCAATAAATAGCTCTGAATGGGAAAAATTTTTGGTTAAAACTTGTTTTAATAATTTTCCTGTAGCATACATACTTTAAATCTTAAAACAGAATCTGAAAATTTAAAAATCGCTTAACATAAGGTTTTACGAATATCATAGCAATTTTTTAAACATTTAATCCGATCTCTATTAAAAACTTTTATATGCCTTTACTTCAGGAATTCATTTTGTACGAGTTTTGTGCTTATTTATGATTACTAAGCTTTTTTCTGTGCATCCTATACATTTAATAAAAACTGCAATAAACCCACTAAACCTATTTTAAGTTTCTCAATCAAAAAATAAGACGTAGCATATGCTTGTTCAGTTTTCTGCTCGTTTGTCTTGGTATTTATATCTGATAAAAAGAAAATTGGAGTTAAAATATTGATCAGAATTTAGACATGAACCTTATAGCGGAGCAAAAATAACCCTAATATAATTAATGAAATAAAAAATCCTAGAAACACTTTTTATTGCGACCAAATTCGTTTTTTTTTTCGACTAACAAAACAGAACCATTTGTCTTTGTCCTAAATTCCTGATAATGTCAAATCCGCATTTATTTTAATTTAGGTCGAAACCTCCTTTTTTCAACCCATTTTTTTTTACTTTGGCTTGGCTCCAGTATAGAGTTACGAAAAGGCTTAATTTTACCAAGAGTAGGTTCATTTCATCGATTTTTTAAGGTGCTTTATTATCAAAACACGACCCAAAATGAGTATTTTTGGTATAAACCTTAAGATGATAAAAATAATAATCATTATTCTAAAAGCAAGTAAAAAAAATTTTTGTGATTTAACCACCCAAAATAATCTAAACTTTTGCACAGATCAGCGCTTTATCGCACCAAAAGTTTACAATTTTACATTAAAACTGCAATTGTTTCGACAGAAATACCTTTTTGTTTATTCTTAAACTGAAAGACATTATATTTTATCAAAAAATAAGATTTTAAACTGTTAAAATTAAAATTGAATAAAAACGCTGTAAAAAAGCGGAGGGGGTTAAATAGTTCAACAGTGTCCCTTGTGAGTGAGATTCAATTTACGTAAAAAATTGCTTTTTTTACTGTTTTCATTTATCCAATTGTAAATCGTCCGATGAAATTTTCAGAGAATCACAATTTTAAACATTTCACAATTGTTTATTTTGTGTTATATCACAAACATTTAGATGGTTGTATATGTGGGTATTTTTTACAGGTCAATAATACACAAAAATCATGATTAATAAGTAGGAAAAATTTACTAAAGCAATGAAAAAACAATGTATAAATGTAAAATCACAATGTACATATTTGGCTAACTTTTCTTAGCATAACATGTTAATGCAGGGTTTTACTGTATCACATACCAAATGTATATGTATAAAAAACTTTCTATTTTAATATTCTGGCAAATAAGTCAACATAATTCCAAAAAAAATTCTGAAAATCAAAATTCCTAAAGAAAAAATCAGAAAACTTTCTTTTTCATTTCAGTTCATTGACCTTAAAGTTTAAACGAACGGAAAGTTTTTGAAGTGCGTTTAAGCAAAGGACGCTAGGTCAATTATTTTGCGCAAAAATAAAATATTATACCTCTTTAAAATTAATGGTTTATTACGTAATAGAATATATTTGTAGATAGAACCTACGACTCCCGAAAGAGGTTTATCTCAAGAAAATGATAACTACGAAGAGGAGTCAAAAGATAAAGCTAAACCGCTATTTATTAACACAAGACTGGCTAATATAAGAAACGAAGAATGCGTAAAAGGCCCTTTGGACAGACGGCGTGCCTCTTGCGGTCCCCTGTTGGAATTTTCTGAAGATGACGATGACATACACAAGAAACACAGGGAACGAAGCAACAGTGGAGGAGCGGTCAGTTAATTGTTAAACTAAGGCCTGGTTCACGTCGGAGTGACAAGTGCTAAGTGACAACGCATACCGCGCGTCTTTTTACCATTCCACTGTTCTTGTCGCTGCGATTTGAACGCGTTGTCATTTGTCACTCCGGTGTAACCAGACATAAGTATTTTTTGCACGAGTACACCGGCGGTACGGTAATAAGACTTGCTACTAAAGATTTCAACCTGAAAGATGTATCAGCATATAACGTTGGAGATCTTTGGAGTTTTTTATTGCCGTGTAAAATTTTTGTATTCGAGTGGAATAACGTAATCCAAATTATTACGTGAGTTCAAAAAGCTTAAATTATTATGAAAAATGGTCAAGTGTAGTGAAAGTAAAACGTTACAGTTCCGGTTAAAAATTATTAATTTTATAGCGCTGCAAAAAGTTATACACAAATTAGCATTCACAGAATATAGTGGATTAGTGCTAATATAATAAAATAAAATAGCAAAATTCAAGGAGATTTCAAATTGTTTAATGTCACTACTGATAAATAAAAGGCTTCTGTAACAAGTTTCTTAAATAAAATAACAAATTAGTTTTTGTAAAAATATTTAATTTAAAGTTAAAAAAACGTTTTAAAATTTGGATATTGGAAAAATATTATAACTAATCATAAATGAAAAGTGTTAATCAGGTTTAAATGCAATTGTTTTAAAAACAAATTTAAAATAAAAAGGATGTTGTGCTTAAATCAGTAATCGATCGCCAGAGAACTTTTTTTTGGTATTTTTATTGTAAAAAGTTCTAACAGTGCCAAGGGTTTTTAGAAACACATGTTTCGTAAGTTTAACACCGACCGACTCTGTGGCGTGGCTGTATGCAAAAAAGTGTGAAACGTAAAGTTTACCGAAATATACAAAACTGCATTTGCTTAACGTACATTTTTAAATATTAGAAAATTAAACTATTTATCTTCGAAAAAAAAATTACTGAAAAATATAACCCCGTTAAATCAGTTTCTATAGGCCACAGCCACAGCGTGTTAAATATTACTTCATTTGGTTTAACGAGAAAAACCAACAGTAATACATAATGTGTAACGTCCAGAAATATGAGGCCGAATAAATTGAGTTTTTGAAAGAAAGAATGGGAAAGAATTTGATATTTTTAGCTTTTTTGGCTGAAAAATAAGCTATACAGGACTTGAACCTGCAATCTTCAGCGTCAGTACCTCATTGACTGACGTGCTGCGTTACACCGTCGCTTCGCAGTGTTACATTACTACTCATATTTTTAAGGCGTCATATTTGTAAAACATTAACACAACGGGAGTTGTGACACCTCCCCATCAAGATTGAAGCGCGCAGCCTTCCAATCTGACAAACCATATAAGGTTCGAGCCACACGTTCACCACTAGTCCACGCCCTGCTCCTTGCAGCTAACCCTAGTTACAATCTGCCGGTCACGGCAAGGCGGGCAAGGGCACATATGTGGTGTACCAATGGACGTGTATCGCCCACCAAATGTAACGTCCAGAAATATGAGGCCGAATAAATTGAGTTTTTGAAAGAAAGAATTTGATATTTTTAGCTTTTTTGGCTGAAAAATAAGCGATACAGGACTTGAACCTGCAATCTCCAGCCTCAGTACCTCATTGACTGACGTGCTGCGTTACACCGTCGCTTCGCAGTGTTACATTACTACTCATATTTTTAAGGCGTCATATTTGTAAAACATTAACACAACGGGAGTTGTGACACCTCCCCATCAAGATTGAAGCGCGCAGCCTTCCAATCTGACAAACCATATAAGGTTCGAGCCACACGTTCACCACTAGTCCACGCCCTGCTCCTTGCAGCTAACCCTAGTTACAACCTGCCGGTCACGGCAAGGCGGGCAAGGGCACATATGTGGTGTACCAATGGACGTGTATCGCCCACCAAATGTAACGTCCAGAAATATGAGGCCGAATAAATTGAGTTTTTGAAAGAAAGAATGCGAAAGAATTTGATATTTTTAGCTTTTTTGGCTGGAAAATGAGCGATACAGGACTTGAACCTGTAATCTGTACAGCGTCAGTACCTCATTGACTGACGTGCTGCGTTACACCATCGCTCGACAGTGTTACATTACTATTCATATTTATAAGGCGTCATATTTCTGAAACATTAACACAACGGGAGTTGTGACAAATGTATACACACGCATGCATGTAGGTACGAAAATAAGCTAAAAATCATACTGACATAAACAAACATCCAAAAACCTCAACTATAATAATTTTTTTTTAAATATTAAGCTTTGGCTGAGGACATAGCTCACTACTTTGACTTTTCGTTGCATTGTGTCGTTTTTAAAAATGCTGGAATCTACTTAGACCTTGGCCATTTAAAAAAAATCAAACGACACAATCCTGCTCAATAATTTCTAGTAATATTTGTTGAATTCAGTTTAATATTTTATTATTACCGAAATATATCAATATATTAGACAAATCAGGTTGGAAATTTTTTTTTTGTGTTTGAAAACAAATAAAATAATTTTTATGCTGTTGCTTTCCGTAATAAGTTTAATATTGTTCCCATATTATGATTTTATTAAATTCTATTATTTTTAGTCCAATTTACTTGTATTACGAAAATCATCGAGGCCACAAACTGTACTGGTTATGGGTGTATTAGGTAAAATTTTAATTTATTAAAACTATCGTGTTAATGCAATTGCATTGGAAAATTTCTTTTCTTTTACGCTATCATGAATTTATAATTATATACTTTTAATAAATTTTTATTACTTTATCGATTTTTCAAGCAAATAAATGCTTATCTACTTACAAATTCACAATAAGTTGGTTTGTTTGGTTGATTAATAAACGACTTTCTTTTATAAGACCTGTGCTCAAATCATAATTTAAAATTTTTATTCTCCAAATCGTTTTAAAAATTAATTTTAATTTTTATAACAGGTAGCTATTATGTTTCTCCTGGTAATAGTATAATGATTATTAGCTGCCTCTCGAAGGACACTTAAAGTCATTCATGACTGCATCTTTGTTTTCATTGAAACACGATGGATTTGCACTTTGCATATTTCATTGGGAGTATTTTTGTGTGAATTTTACCTGAAGTATTGATTTGATAGAATTAAGAAGAAGACGTGGCTGCGATGGGCCTGCTAATTTAATAATCAGTAACATACATTGTAATATTCCATTTTAACTTAATTTAAATTGTCTCGCAATCTATGTTGGGTTGCATTTTGTCATGATTTGCAGTTATAAAATATACTGAATTCAGTCCGCTAAACCAATGGCGCTTTCATAAATAATTAATAAATTAAACTCAATGGCGCTGTAGAAGCGACAGAGCGGTCGCGACAGCCGCCGCGCCCAATAATTATAAAAAAAATTAAAAAACAATAACGGAAATGACTATTGTATTATGAATTAATTAATTACGCGGCCTGAAGTGAAAAATACAGCTAGAGTTAATCAAATGTTTCGAATTTCATTTTAATTTTAAACGTAGCAAATTGAGTCCGTCCATTTTGTTTAAATAAGATGGGCCAAAAAATTCCTATTTATCTAATATTTATTTTATATGAAGAATATAAATATAAAAACATAGGTAAAAATTTATATTATGACAAAAAAGTATTTTTTTCATGCTATTTGATGCCTTTCTGCACAATAAATGACGTTTTCATATATAAATTGGTGATATTTTCACATTTATTTTTTTTTATTTTAACCATTTCAAGTATTTGGAAACTGGATTTAAAAAAACTAAATGGCTGGCTATTAATTCCAACTAGACATTTTGTGTTTAAGTAATGTCGCTTCCTGGTGGCATTTGAGTTTAATTGAAACGTTTTTATTCCAAAGCTAAACGTGTTTAAATTGATAATGGAAGTCTTCGCTGAATTGTAAAATTGATCTGTTTTGTTAGTTCGAAACGTTGAAATAAAATTTTGTGAATTAATGAATTCACATTAAACATGAAAATTAAATGGAATGTCATTTTGGCTTGTGTGCGTATATTTCATTTAAAAAGTGTTTGATACTGCTATGTATTTTGTTTAATTCAAAATATTTTAGTTTTGAATATTAAATCGATAATAAAAATTTTCGTGTGTCATTCACAGTTTACCTACCATAGGAGCGCATCCGCATCACGAAACACATTTCAAGCCATTGAGTTTTTTATCGAAATTAAAAAATACTGTCTTAGAAATTATATTAAATTCAAGTCAATGTGGTTTATTTTAGATAGCGATACAGATCCGTATCGTCAATTTCTGCTTACACAAACATGTTATGATTTGGTCCCTTTTATCTCAAAAATTGTAAAGCTGGATAAGCGATTAACAGTAAGTCATTTCCATTCTGTATTTATACTGTACAGATTATTTTTTTAAGTACTACTTTCTATAAAAAAAACAAAATAGTAAGGTTAGGTTTTAAGTGCAGAAAAAATCCAGATTTTTATTATTATTTCTTAGTGGGTTTTGAACAGTGCACTTGTCATTCAAAAACAGTTTTTGTTTGTTTTTAAAATATATGATGCATGTGTGAAGTGTTTTGAACCGGTTGTTTATTAGTTTTTTATTATTCAAATATTAAAAGATTTTTGAAACTCTTAAATTTAAAACAATATTAATGTTTAATTTATTAGGATAAAAATTTTTTAGGCGTCACAAATATGTCGAAAAATTCCACCCTTTAAAAACTACCTAAATATTTTAAATATAGCAACATCTGAATAAACAAATTTAATTTTTAACTAAGAACTGGATTTAAATAAAACTTCACATCGTCTTGTTGCAGGCTAAATATTTCTATTGATTATATGTTTTGATAACACTTTTAAAGCATTTACGTCTTTTTGATTTTAAAAACATTTTTTACAGTACCTGATATACAATTTTTTAATAGTTTTTACGTATATTTCGTAACAAGTATTACCCTGTAAGGCTGAAATTTTGTTAAAATTAAAGTGAGTCCTTCCTCCAAAAGATTTATGTATCATTTGGCTTATTATTGTCAAAATTTAAAAATTTCAGTTGGGTGTTGGGTCTAATCGCTTTTGGATAAACGGATGATTAGGCGCGTTTGATCTCAGAAAACAAAATTGAGAACGAAATTTGGGAAAAAGGTGTCAATATGTTTTGAATTCGACAGGTGTTTCTCTTAACTTTAATCTCATAATTAAATAGGAAGTAATCAGTGTTTATTTGCTCAGCTGGTCTGGTTTTTCTGTAATATAAGCGGAACATACTCCTTTAACCCTTTGGGATTTTCTCGCCTAAAAACCGCTGCAAATTCGTAGAAGGGATTTCGCGTCAGTGCTGCAGTGTGTTAAACTTCGCGTCCAGTCGACGTCCGTTACCAAAGTAGTATCAAAGGTGGATAATCTAATAAAGGTATGTCACAGCGGTCTGTAGCAGCGTGCATCATAAAATCCAATTCGGGCCGCATGTCCGGCCAGAAGCCGCATGTCCGGCCAGAAGCCGCATGTCCGGCCAGAAGCCGCATGTCCGGCCAGAAGCCGCATGTCCGGCCAGAAGCCGCATGTCCGGCCAGAAGCCGCATGTCCGGCCAGAAGCCGCATGTCCGGCCACTAACAGTTCGAACAAAGCAGAATTAAATTACTAAACAATTAATTGTCAGAAAAACATGTAAAATTACAAAATAATAATTAAAAATTTTTATAAAGAATAATTTTTAAGTAAAAGAGTGTAAACATTTGGAACAAAGTTTGAAATTTCTACAGAATGAGAATTTAACAAGTTAGGATTATTTTTATTAGCTAAAATAAAACACGCCTCTTTAAAACAAAGACTATAAAAACTGTCATCAAAAGCAAGAAACTTAGAAAAGCTAAAACTATGCTTAGTAATCCTAGAATGTAATGAAACGCCAGTTTAAACCCTGCGTTATTAAGAATGCGCTTTATACTATAGGAATTTTTACCAAAAAAAAAAAGAATGATGGTGGGAACAGAGCTTTTTATTGGAGGTGGAGGGGCACAACCTGATTTGAGTCTCGAAATATTAAAGAATTTGGCCACCAGCTCACTAGGATAACCATGTTTATTTACAAAAATACAATATAAAAAATCAAACTCTTCTTTAAGTAAAATTATATTAGTGCAGTACCGCAGCGCGCGTAGTTTTAAAGTGTTAAATGTGCCCGAAATTAGAGTTGTGATAGTTAGCCAAAACCAAACTAGGTAGTTAGGTAGGTAGTTAACTACTTTAAAAATTATAAGTAGGTAGTTAAGTAGTTAATTAAAATTACAAGTAGGTAGTAAGTAGGTAGTTAACTACTTGAAATTTTTGAACTAGGTAGTTAAGTAGTAAGTAGTTAAGTAGGTAGTTAAATAGTTAATTTTTTAACTAAATATATATTTATATTAAAGTCTAAGGTTTGGTTTATATTTATGTAAAAACGTCCTTTGGACAAAGTCCAAAGGACAAATACAGCGTATAAACGTATGTAAAAACGTCCTTTGGACTTTGTCCAAAGGACGTTTTTGCATAAGTATAAACCAACCTTTAGTGGAACTAATAATTTATATTCTTAATGTAAAATAATACTTTGTAACACCTTTAATAATTAACTGTGTCCATATTTCATTGGTTTTTTGCCAGTTCTTTATGTTTAACAATACTTATGAGATGGCTAGACAGATTATATCATATAGTTGAAATTTAGCAAGTTGTTTACAAATAAAAATAATTCATTTATAAGTAAACTTATGTTTTGCTAATGTATTTTTCAAGCTTACATATATTTCAAAAACTTATTCAAAAAAGCTTGGTATTTTTCATCTGTTTTATTGTATAACGGTGCTGATTTGTTAGGGTTCACAAATATATCTAAAGTTTTGGTCGGATTATTTTTGTCATTTCACTTTAGTTTTTCCTGGTTTCTTGCAAAAACTTTTTTTGCTTTATCTTTGTACTTGAATTTTATATAAGTTTTAGATGACGTAGCATATATTGAATCAAAAGCAATTAAGATTTACACAAAATACAATTAGATTTATGAGTAAACAGTTAACCAAAAAATAATCCCACACAAAATTCAACACAACACATAACCTTTTTTGATTTTAAAAACACACTTGAAGTGGATTCAAAAAAAGATGATATATTAAAATTGTTTGTCTCATTTATATCATCTTCTTGGACAATTTAAGCGGGAGAGTTCAAATTATGTTTAAGTTCAATATCACTTTATTACAAAATTATCATTGCTTTTAAATAGTTTCTTAACTAAAACATTTTTTAAATCGTACATTGGAATCATAATAATTATGATTAATATATATTTAAAAAAAAACTATTTTTTGTGTTTTTTAATTAAAAACTTAATTAAAAAAGAAAAAAAATTGAATTGTACTTTTAACTAAAATATATAAAAACAAAGAAACAGATTTTTGTTTTATTTGAACTAAAAAAGGCAATTTAAGTTTGCCTTATTATTATTGTAATTCAATTCCGAAGTATATTAATTTGGTATAAATGAAACTTTTAAAATGTAGCGGTTAGAGTGAGTGGGCCTGCGATAAACTTGCACCTCAATTTCACTTTCAAAGCGCTTAATAAGACTATTCTAAAAATGGTAATGTACACGAAGACTCGAATTCATGGGTAAAACAAATTTAGTAGACTTAAGAAAATCATGAAACTCGCCTAAAAACGCATTTAACAAAAACTCGTGGTCACCTTTGTCCGAGAAATTGGCCAGTAATCACACATCATATTTATTTAAAATGTGATGTATGTGAATCTTTTTCGTCAGTCGTTTTTTTCCACACCAAACTTTCTAATTTTTTTTTCTGAGCATAAGCAAGGTATAAGTCTGACTTCAGCCAGTAATTCTTCTTTTTTTGTTTTTTCTTTTTTTTCTAGTTTTACTAAGCATAGTTTTATCATTATTAAGTTACTTATTTTTAATAACAGTTCTCCTAGTTTTTGTTTTTAAAGAGGCGTGCTTTATTCGTTCTAATGTTAAAAATAATCCTAGGTTCTAAAGATCCCCATTCGCCCCAAATTTCAATCTTTATTCCAAATGTTTTCACTTTTTCTTCAAAGCCTACTTCTTTATAAAATTTTTAATAATTTATTTATCATTTTACATGTTTCTAGGTTTATTAATTGTTCTAATCGCCATTTAATTCTGCTTGTTCGAACTGTTAGTGTAGTTAACATGTGGCTTCTGGCCGGATATGCGGC
>JASAMX010014190.1:0-14980 GCA_030248175.1 Microlaimidae sp. YZB2_3 | reverse complement strand
CCGCCTTGCGCGCGGGTGCTTTTTTTCCGCCTTTGCCACGGGTGCTTTTTTTCCGTAAACCACTTGTATTAAATTCCTGCGTGCAGTATTTTTGTGCAAAATATTTGCATAATTAAAAAAATCGATTTACTCGCCTAAAGTTCAGCAGGCACAGCCAGCTGTTATTTTTGTTTTCATTAAATGAGCGATTTCAAACTTATGTATAATAATAATAGCTTCAATTATGTTAAAAAATTCTATTTGGCTTTTTATGATCCTTTTTGTTTAAAAAAATAATATGCAAAAAGATGTTTGAAAAATAATCTATAGAATTACTTTTCTATTATTCATAAAATTTATACAAAAAAGGACGGAGCTCTGGGGAAGTCACTAAGCCCAGGACATACTTCGTGCAAAGTGTCCAAAGGACAGAAACAAAAAGTTCAATTTTGGGCAATCTGGCAGCGTTTTTTGCGTTTTTAAATCAATGAAAACGCCTCTAAACATCTAAAATTAGACTTTTTGTTTTGTCCTTTGGGCACTTTGGACGAAGTATGAACCAGGCTTAATACTCACCACGGACTGACTGTAATTTATAAATTAAAAAAATAAGTTAAATGAGTACTTTCACGAATCAAATTTCCAAATCGCCCGAATATCAAAGTTCACTTTAATACTCAACCGTTCAGGCTGAAGCTTGGAAATGTTGTAGACTTGGTATCAAAAAGCCAAAGTATAAAAATCAAATTAGACACTTTTTATAAAAAGAAGACGTCTGTTCTGAGTGATATAAGAGTTTGTTTCGTGAAAGTCCTCCAATATTAGTTAAAAAAAGCGCAGTGTTTTATGAAATAAATCTTTGGTAGGATTAAAAGTTAAAATAGAGCAGTTAGTAGTAGTATAAAAGCAAATTAAATGAAAAAAATATTTTATTAACGTTTTTATGTTTTATCTTATAGTTTCTGAATTTATTGTTGTCTTGTGTGTATTTGGATGCGATAATAATAAAAATGTTGCATAAATAAAATAAAGGAATGTCCTAATACTAATATAAAACTTTTCGAAAAAATAAAATACAAAAATATTTCCGTATTGTTTGTTTTTTAAAGGAGTAATACCACAAATCGAATTCCTATAACGCCCGGATCATAAAACTCTTTTGTTACTGAACCGATTAAATTTAAATTTATAAATGTTGTAGAATTGGTCTGGTTGGACAAACCAAAATATTTAATTTGAGGTAGATTAAGATTTTGTATTAAAAGAGGCCTTACAGAAATTTGAGTTGTGACACTGCTCCTTTAACTACAATAAACTAAACGGGCCAAAAAACTAAAAATAGTTTAAAAAAAAAATTCTAAAATTCTTAAATCAATCCAAAATGAATCAAATAAGCTTATACGATTGTAGTACAAAGGTCTTTATATAAAAGCAAATATTGCGGCAAAAATACTTACGCTATGACACTAGATTTTGATCGGATTTTTCGTTAGGACTGAAATGTAGCTCGCAGCGTTTTATCCGGGACTCAAACGAAGTGGGACTGAAACCAAGCGGGACTGAAACGAAGCAACGTAGCAGGAACTAGTTTATGAACGCATTTTCCGCAAGGACTGAACCGAAGCGGGACTGAAACGAAACGGGACTGAAACGAAGCCGGACTGAAACGAAACTCGCGGCGATTTTTTTCCAGGACTGAAACGAAGCGGGACTAAAACGAAGCGGACCCGAAGAAATCTGGTTACGACCAATTTTTACGGTGTGGGCGCGAAACGATTAAAGGTTGCTGCGGCACCCACAACTGTGCTCCAGGACACGATGCTCATAGGTAATAGAGTTTCCTTGCGAATTTATTTTGAGAAATTGCGCTATGCTATTGCGTTATTATTATATTTTTTGTCTATTTAACTTTATTAAAACCGTTATAGTGTACAACAAATTTTTTTGTTTTTAGCTGTTTTATTACTATAAATGTGTAACTATGCCTGTTGCGCGCTTCTTCAATTTCCCTTTGAATAAACCAAAAGTGTAATTGCGTTTTTCTAAACTTTATTTTTATTCATTTCTTTAATGAACCTAAGGCGAAATATAAGAAGCATTGCACATTTTTAAATTTAACTGCACTTACTAAAAATATTTATATCCGTTTGTTCATGTTTCTGGAAAGCTAAAATAATTTTTTTCCTTTTATTCTTCTCATGTTTTCACTAGTCCTACCCTCGAATCGGTTTAACCTCCGGTTAGGAATAAAAAACGAAATCAGCTCCGAGACTCCCCTAATTGGAACACCCAAAAGATCAACATTAGTTTGCCTGCTTTTTAAAAACTTATCTAACGTTTATAACAGGTCTTTTTTTAGAGAAAGCGGGCCGGCTATGGATATTCCATTTATACCGCCTAATACCCCACGTTAAAAAAATTCATTACTGGTGGTGTTGAATTATTAAGTAACATAATCATAGGTGTTTTTGGGGGGGACAGAGGGGTGCACCCCCCTAGAGCCAAAATTTTGGACCCCCTCCCCCTAGAAAAAATCCAGCCCCCCCTCCCCCCGCTCGAGAGCGGTCCAGTCTGACCAACCCCCTAGCGAGGCTAACACCCCTCCGGGCCAATTTGGAAGTATATTTTTTTATGTACTGTCAAAAACACGGTTTTTTAGTTAAAAACAGCGTTTAAATACACTTTTTAGGCCTAAATAAGCTATTTTAGTACATAAAATTTAATATTAGACCTAAAAACACTTAAAATTATTGAGTTAAAAAAAATTTGTTAAAAAATTGGACCCCCCTGACCCCCCCCCTAAATTTGAAATCTCGCACCCGGGGTCGACCCCCCCCTAAAAAGCCCGGAGAACCGGACCCCCCTGGACTCCCCCCCTAAAAAAGTTTGGCCTTCCACCCAGGGGTGGACCCCCCCTAGCGGACCCGACCAAAAACACCTATGAACATAGTAAAACTATTGTCACGACTTTTTACAACAAAGAAGTGCCGAGTTTTATTTCGGATAACCTTAATACAAAAAATTCGGCCAGTGACCTCGTTTTTTTTCACCTGTGGTAAATATAAAAATCACAAGTTTTTTTTAATTTAAATGAGAAATACTTTAATAGAATTGTTATAAAACAAAATAAAGACTTAATAACAACAAACGTTTAGAAAAAGTTATTTATTGACTGAATACCTTATACAAACTATAACATTATTACACTACATAGTCAAATCACAAATATTTTTGATAAAAACTGATACTATTTCAGTAATAAATTATAGTGTGTACAAAAATGATGTGTACCGAAAAAATATCAAGTGAGCACTATCTGGCCAACGAAATAGGTGATAATAAGTTAGGTATATCGGTGAACAAAGTTATAATCTAATTGAAATAAATTATATTTTTGTTTAAATGTGTTTTTTTGTTTAGGCTTTTGTACCTAAAAATTTTTTCATTCCACGTCATTCATTGTTGTAAAAACACAAATATTATTAGGCAATTAAAAAAATAATACCACAGATTAGCCACAATTTTCTTCATATCATATTTTTTCTTGCAGGTTAGCAGAATGATAGTAACAAGATCGGTACATAATTATACAAAAAAACAGCCACAATTTTGTTTAACTTATTTTTTCTTCCAGGTTAGCATAGCAGACAGTAATATGATCTGTACTTAGGCTAACAGTAGCGCAAAATTTGAATTCCAAAGGTTTTTTTGTGTGACATTAAAGGAACTCAGCTCATGCGGTTGGAAATTGTAGTGTGGAGTGTTTGGAGCTGGCCTGACCATTTTTCTAAAGCGCGGTACCTGTTACCTACTGCACCATGCTTTTGCTCCACTTCCAAAATTCCTTGCACTTGGTCGATTTTCCCCTGCACACTACTGAACACAAAACAACTGTATTAATATTATTTTTCTTTTAAACAATTATAATTTTATAAAATATTATATAAAAATGGTTGTTTTGAACAACCTTAATATTTTACACAACTTATAGAGCCACGAGTTTTTAAAGCTTTTCTCACTGCTTTTTATTGCTTGACAGAAAGTCTCTTATTACTTACAAAAAGCTATTTTAGGATCTAAAAACTATGTGTTTTTTCGTTGTTGAATTTTTTCCAACGCGTTTAAAAAAGCCTTTCATTTCTTCTTAAAAAAATAAATTATCAAAAATAATCTCATTTTGTAAATAAAAAGAAAAGTGTATTCAAAACAAAAATTTGTTTAAGTTTTAATTATTTCTAACTGATGTTCGTGTTTGTAAAAAGCCATTTATTAGAAAAATCTCCTAAAAACAATTTAACAAGAATTTTACTTGTCTAAAATACAGTGCACCAGTAGTCGTTCAACTTCTTTCACATCAACATTTAATTCTGTGGCTAAGTAAGGCAGATGAATTCTTGTGTAAGGACGGATAAGTTTGATTAATACTTGTGTTCTAATATTTTTCAATAAATCTAAACAATAAAGGGCATAGTACCAAATGTATTGCGTTTTTATAGCCTTAGAATCATTAAAGATAAATTAAGGGTTTAAGCAAGAAGGGACAAGACAGCCTTGTTATAAACATCATTCTTCTTTCCCTCTAAAGTTTTAAATCTTGGAAGCGGGCTCTTTTAGATAAATACGATTTTGAGAGTTAGAGAGAAAAGACTATGTGTTTTAAGGAAATAGTTGGTTTTTTTTTAATTTTGAAGATAATTTACGGTTTTTACGTAAATAGCCTACCTATGAAAATAAAGTATTATTATTATTATATAATTAGTAAAACTTTAAAACAGCAATTGAAATTTTTTTATTTATAAATAATCATGAGTTTCATAGACAAAAATGGGAAAACAGGATGGGGTTCAGGTCCAGCCCCCTAGCCTCAAAATTTTGCCCTCCCTCGCTCAGGGAAAAAATCCAAGGGGGACCGGACTTCTCTTCCTCCAAATTTCCAAATTTTTTACCCTGAACATACACTAGAATTGGAAATCTGACCTTACTTCCCTTTCCCTTCGTAGGTGGGCAGCCTTCCGGATATTTTTTTTTGGGGGGGGGATACCCAACCCGAACCCGATCCTCGAAATTAGAGGGGGGAGGGGGTGTTCCAAAATTTTTTTGGGGTATACCTTGTTGGCGTTTTTAGTACTGGAACTCGCCATTTTTAGGGGGGTGTCCGTGGTACTCATATTTTAGGGGGGATAGGTGGGCAGCCTTCTGGAGTTTGAGGGTGTATACCCGACCCTTCAAATTTGGGGGGGTGTCCGAAAAATTTCAAATATCCCATTTTTAGTACTGTAACCCCTCAAATTTTAGGGGGGAAGTGTCCGCGGTATCCTCAAATTTTTTTTGGAGGGGGGCGGTGGGGCGTCGGTAGTAATTGGGATTTTGGGGGCTATAACCCCCAATCTCCACCTCTGCCCACCTATGGGGAGGTATTGGCAGGTTTTGGGATTGTTGGGGATAATCATAGGTGGGCATGGGCAGCCTCCCGGATTTTTTTTGGGGGGATATACCCGACCCCCGAAATTTTGGGGAGGGTGTCCCAAAAAAATTTTTTGGAGAATACCTCAAATACCCCATTTTAATCGTTTTTAGTACTGGGACCCCCCCTCCCAAATTTTAGGGGGTGTCAACGTCAAGGGTACCAAACTTTAGGGGGGTGTTGGCAGAAATCGGGATTTTTGGGGGGTCCATACATGGGCAAGTTGGTCCGGAGTGGGGTTAAACCCCAAATTAGGGGGGGGGGTTAAAACCCGAGAAACGCAAAATACCCATATCGTTTTTTTCTGGAGTGCATTTTGATTTTACCCATATCGTTTTTCGATTTTGAAGGAAAAATAGATAAAAAACGCTAATTTTAGGTCAAAAAGCCCTTTTAATTGCATTTTTGAGCTTTTTATTGCTTAAAACATTCATTTTGACCTTAAAACTTAAGTTTGAAAGCAGTTAGAAGTCAATTTAAAGACATTTTTTTTCTTCATTTTTCCAAAATTGGGGGGGTTAACTTTTTCTCCCCCCCCCACTTCTGAGTGGGGGGTTAAACCCCTCTTCTCAGAATTTGGGGGGTTAACCCTCCCCCAACCCCCCGTGCCCATGTATGCGGTATAACTCCCTTGCCCATCTATGTGGATAACCCCTCCCTTCCAACCTATGCTCCCCTCCCCTGTCAAAAAAATTATAGGTAGGTACTATTTTTTATTATGAAATTTTCAACAAAAACGTGAATTCTTAACACAAATCAGTATTATTACACGGCCTTTTTATCATAAACAGCTTAGTTTATTCAAAAACTGTGGTATTATCCTTTTAAAATAACAATTAATAGTTAAAATTTCTTTGTTTCGAATATTGGACCCTCGTTTAGATTTCAAAAATTTTTACCCTGGGTCTTCATACCCTCTAGATTCTAAAATCCTTACATACCCAAGGTAAAAACCCCCTTACTCCTAGCTTTTTTTATTTTAATCCATGATGAGATTCTATTATAAATAAAGTACAATGACAAAAATTTTGAAACAGCATAATTTTGTTACCTAGGGCCCACTTCAAAGTATTATTGTTAAGATTAAAGTTTTAGCCATTTAACATTAAGTATAATCAAGTCCGTAGCCAGGGGAGGGGTTGGGGGGATTAATCCCCCTCTCAAATTCTGGGAAGGCAAAAAATTTTGTGAGGGTCCCTTTGGTTTTTTTTAAATTAGAAAAAAAAATTTTTTCTTAATCACTCTGCAATGTATTAAAGCTATCTA
Organism: Microlaimidae sp. YZB2_3; assembly: GCA_030248175.1. Classification (NCBI taxonomy): domain Eukaryota; kingdom Metazoa; phylum Nematoda; class Chromadorea; order Desmodorida; family Microlaimidae; species Microlaimidae sp. YZB2_3. Next base: position 8,271 of record JASAMX010014190.1, on the reverse strand, counting down.
AAATACATAAATAAGAGTGATTTAGGATCATGAAACCTCTTATTCACAAAAATAAAATTATTCATAATTCAAAACATTTGCGCAGTGCATATTAATAACTGCAGCATTTACTATAAAAACCTAACCAAAATTTAATAAAGATTTTTTATTAAAAAAACGTTTGTTCTTTTTTAATTACAATTGCATAATAATAATACCTTAAAACTATTTAATTATAAATTTTATTGTTGTATCTATTAAAAAAAGAGAAAATAAATCAGGATTTTATACTTAAATTTAGATTTCCTGGTCCCTTTTACAGACCTGTGCACTGCCCCCCGGGTTTAAACGGGGGGCGATTCCAAAACGGGGGCACGGGGGCAACTTTTTTTGAAATGGGGGGCAATAAAACGGGGGGGCAAGCAGGAGGGAAAGAAAAAAAAAAGAAAAAAAATGAAAAAAAAAGAGAAAAAAAGAAGGGAAAAGAGAAAAAAAGGACAAAAAAAAGCGAAAATAAGCTAAAAATAGGTCTGAAATGGCTTAAAATACATTGAATTAGGCTAAAAACTGCAAAAAAATTGCGATGATGGCGTCATAATTTTAGAGTACTTTTTAATTTTTTGGTGGCGGGGGGGGGCAATATAACGGGGGGCCGGGCGGGGGGGGCCCCCCCCCCGGCCTCTGAGACTATTGGCTTTTGGGGGGAAATCCTCCAATAAAACGGGGGGAATTTCCAGACCGTGCACAGGTCTGCTTTTAAGAGCTTAAAATTAAAAAAATTTCCCACCGCGGGGGGCATTCTGCCCCCCTGACAGGGGCTCTGCCACTTGATCCCGCTGGGGGGCTCCCGCCCCCTAGACCACTTATTTCTGGGCAACTTTCGCCTCCCAGACACTCCTTGTGCAGTGGCGTAGCCAGAGGGGGAGGCGGGGGCCGCCCCCTGGCTCTTGAAATCCGGCGAAGCCGGACTTTTTCGTAGGGGGGGACCTTTACGTTTTTTTGAAGTTTTGGAGAAAAAATTTTTTCTTTAAATATAAATTCTGAAACATTCCTGATGCTTTTTAAAAGCATAAAAATACCCAAAAACTGAAATTTTTACCACTTCGTGTGAAGTGTACATTAATCATTTATATTATTCTTTTTATTTTTAATGGATAGTACCATTCAAGACATTATGTTTTTGCCTTAGATTTTAATGACAATGCTATTTATATATGTTAATAAAACTCATTATATTATGAGATATATAGGTTTGATAATGGCGGTTTTAAGCCCCTTCACAACGGTTTTTAAACTTGTGGAGTAGTCCACCTCTCTCCACCCCCTCTCATTTCTTTCTTCGCGAAGCGTGGTATTTTATATAGGTTTCCTTTTTTACTTTTTGAAAATTGTGTTATAAAAATTTAATATAAATCTCAGTGCATTCTAAAACCATAAATTAATCAATATAAAAATTTTAAGGTCCAATTTCAATATTATCAGTAATATTTTTTGTTATTATGACTTCAACCATATTCATGCGCAAAATTTAAAGTCATCAGGCAATAGGTAGTTTTGTTTGTGGTTTGTGGCTTGTGGCAGGCTGCCGCCAGAGGTGTTGGCCGCTTAACGCACACCGATTCACCTCTCTCTGACAGCAGCACCTTAGTACATTACTATAAAAGGAGGGACTAGATATAAATAAAACCAAACTTGTGGCAGGTTTTTTGTAGAGGGTTAGTAGGGGTTAGTAGAAGTTAAAAAATACTTGATAAATATATTTTCTAAAGTTTATAATTTTAAGAAGTACAGATAAATTAGAGTCCCTATTAGTTGTTTATACACCAGTGGAACTCCAGGCGTTTAGGCTTGACGCATAGTGTTATAAACATAATTATTCATCAATAGATTATTTTTGAAGATCAGACAAAATTGCATAGAAATTAGGTAAAAAAACAAAATTAAAATGTATGTTCACGAGATCACCAGGGGTCAGGGGACGATTTTTAAACAGTTTTTAGTAGGTATTTTAAAAAATTTTCGGCTCTGGTGGCTGGGGAGACACCCCCAGACGCCCCGGCCGACTCTTCGCGTCGGCTGGCGCCGCTATGCGCGCCGATTGTACGGCATTTTTTCTCCCCACCCCCTGACCGCCCTCGAAATGAAATCCTGGCTACGCCACTGCCCTTGTGGGCACGTACGTATAAAGCACCATCCAAAAAATCCCCCCCTCAATTGAAATCCTGGCTACGGCCATGATAATTAGTACAAAATAAGTGATTTTTTGGATGAGACTTTTTTCAAATAATGTACGTGACTTTCTGTATATTTAAACGTTAAATATTAAGAAGCATATTATGAAACATTTCCCTAAGCTGTAAAAAAAAATTTAAATTGTGTAAAAAAAATTTACGCGCATACCTTCAATATGCTCCCTAATAAATGGATCGTCCATGATGGTTTTTCTGTCCACTTTTAATATTCTTTCGAATTCCACAATATCATTATTTTGATAGGCACTAAAAGCAATTTAACATATTGTTGAACATTTACGTATGTCCTTAACAAATAGATATCTCTTAATGTAAAAACATTGTAGCAGATAGCCATAAAATACTGTAATTTCCTAAAACACAAGTTCTTCTACATTAATAAATTAAATTCTTATAATCACGGGGGTTTATACACTCAAAAAATCCTTTTGTTTTCCTCGAATTTTTTCCTCCTGACCCGTTTCTGGAATTTAAAATCTAACCGCTCCTCCCCCCCTCGAAAAATAATATGCACATTTTTATCCAAATTTTTTTTATTAAAAATGTGAATTTTTTTACACCCTTTTTACACCTAAATATCCCTTTTTTACTCCATAAATATTTAATAAAATAGTATTATCCTTTAAAACTAAAATTCCTGCTTTAAAAATGTTTTGCTTTAAACATCGGATTTCCCTCTTGATTTTAAACTTATTTACCCCGGGTCGGGGGGGAGGGGGGGAAGGGTAAAATTCGAGAAACGCAAAATGCCCTTATCGTTTTTTTAGTGCATTTTACCCATTGTTTTTCGATTTTTAAGAAAAAAATTGGTAAAAAACGCTAAATTTAGGTCAAAAAGCCCTTCTTATTGCATTTTTGAGCTTTTTACTGCTTAAAACGTTTATTTTGACATTAAAACTTAAGCTTGGAGGCAGACGTCCTTTTAAAGTCATTTTTTTTTCTTCATTTTTCCAAAATGGGGGTTAACGTTTTCTCCCACCACTTTTAAGTGGGGGGGGGGTTGTTAAACCCTCTTTTCAGAATTTGGGGGTTAGAGTTAACCCCCTGTGCCCATGTATACCCCCAAATATCCAATTTTTAACGTTCGCAGTATTTACTACTGGGATAGGACTACCTAAATTTATGGAAGGTGTTGTAAAAGGGCGAATTTTAAGAGCCAGAACCCACGTCTGAGAATAGGGCATGGGTTCTTTGCGGGGAGAGGGGGGTTCTAAAACTTGGAGCTTTAAGTCTTAGCTAAGAACTCCGGCGAACATTATTATAGGCAACATGTAAAAAAATAAAAATAAAAAAACTGTTAAAAAATAATTATATTTACCTGACTAAGTTTGTCATGGCTAGAATTTCCCGATCATTTTTATATGGTTTAGCTTCTTGTGAATCAAACGGGTTAATATTTGATTTCATTAACATATTGGCTAACACCAAATATTTTAGACAGGTGGTTCTCCTAAAGTAATTAAGATAATAAAATAACAAACAATGATAACAAATAATAGCTAATTATAGACGCGCCATGATAAGTTACAATTTGAATTGAAATCTAATATTTTTTTCGCTTTGAGTATTACATTCAAAAGCATGTGCATATTTTATTGCGTAAATTAATTTTATTTCTTTTTTTTAATTTGGTTTTACTTAATAAGAAAATTTTACTACAACATTACTGAAATTAGTAATACATTTCCTTAATATTAATTTTGCTGTCTCTAAGCTCGTATTTTTTATCACGGTGGTTGCGTTGAGTACAGTATAATAATTGTCAGTCAGCTGTTTCTCCTGGTACTCTGACGGATTGTTCTCAATTGGGAAGCTCAGCAACGCAACTAAAACCTGTTAAAAAAATGATTAAAACTGGGAAAAATTAAAGTAAAGCATAACCTTGCTAACGGTACGGTTGATTTAAACTATAAATAAACCAATGTACAGCTAATATTTAACTTTATACACTTCTAAAGCTTATTAATCAACTGTGTCGTCAGCAAGCTTTGCTCATCCGAAAATTTTTCGAGTCTCAATGATTTTTGGAGACTTTAGTTTGTCTTGTTAGTTTTGGTTGCAGAACGTCTTCATGGATTGATTTATCTTTACACGCCTGGAATTCCAGTGTTTGTTTAAATTAGTAGTCATCCAAGATTTCCACCTATTTCTGTCTATTCCTCCTGAGAGTGTCCGGGTTTTACGTCCAATGATCATCAATCAACCGAACTAGTTAATGTGTCATTCCATAATATTGTCTCTATTAATGTTTGTGCTTTCAATAAGCTTTCGTAAGATGGGAGCATACATGGGCACGGGGGGGGGGTTGGGGGGGTTAACCCCCCAAATTCTGGGAAGGGGGTAACCCCCCACTCAGAAGTGAGGGGGGGGGAGAAAAGGTTAACGCCCTCCCAATTTTGAAAAAAATGAAGAAAAACAATTGTCTTTAACATGACTTTTAACTGCCTCCAAACTTAAGTTTTGAGGTCAAAATGAATGTTTTAAACAGTAAAAAGCTCAAAAATGCAATAAAAACGGCTTTTTGACCTAAAATTAGAGTTTTTACATATTTTTTCTTCAAAATCGAAAAACGATATGGGTAAAATGCACTCATAGGTGAGAAAGGGGGGTTAGGGTGGGGTCCACCCATAGATAAACACGGTCAAAAAGCCAGGGGGGCGTGTTTACCCCGGGTAAATGACATTTCAAAATCTAAGAAGGGGTCCTAGGGGAGGTCGAACCCCCCTAGCTTTCTAGGGGGGTCGACCCAGGGTGGAAGATTTTGAAACCTAGAGGGGGGTCAGGTGGGGTCCAATTTCCGAAGCAAAATACTTTTAAACCATTAAAGGTTTAATAATAGTTTTTTATAAGATAATACTACTTTTTATTGAATAAAAAGCGATATTCAGGTATAAAAAGGGTGTAAAAACATGAATTTGTGTAAAAAATTCACGGATTTTAACCCCCCTAATTTGGGGTTTAACCCCCCCACTCCGGACCAACTTGCCCATCCATGGATGGGAGAGCGTATAACTTTTAACTGTGGTAAGTTCTACTTTAGCAGACACAACAAAATGAATTTAACGGACAAAACAAAATAAAGAACTCTTCGTGAAACTGCACATTTCTAATAAAATGCGACTCTACTCTACTCCAACAAAATTTTCTTGATTTTTTGTTACATGTGAATTAAAACTATTTCCTAAGCAGGATAAACAAAAACAACTGGCCGAAAAAATGTCTATTTTATATAAATAATTTTTTTTCATAGAATCCGCATTAAAAATATAAAAACCCCTGCTTATGCATCCAAAATTTTCTGCTTGAAAAAACAAACTGTTTCATTTACCTGACGTTTCCAGACTCGTCGTAGTTTTTAAACGCTTCAAAAAAATCAGTGTTCGCTTGTTCGTATTGACCTTCTCTCAAGTGCATTTTCCCTCCACATTCTAAGTAAAACAAACACATAATTTTATCTCTAAACAAAACTTTTATAATAAGAATTATACCACTACAAAAAACGCTCATAACTGAAGAGAATTGCGTATTTTATCTGAATTAGTGGGGAGTCGCCTAGTTTTTTTATATAGCAAAATGTATAAAATACTTTTTTTAATTATATATTATTAATATGGAAGGCCGAAATTTCCAGCTAAATTTTTTCATTACCACTAAAATTGATGCTTTAAGATTTTTGCACGGTCTGAAGGTTCTTCCCTTCCCACTCGCTTTCCAAGTGGTTGTGTCACCGTCAATCTTTCACGCTTTGGTGTCCGTGTCGCCCGCCCGCCCGCCCGCTAAAAACCCCCAAAATATTAATCATTTCGAATTAATATTTTCGCAAAATTCTAGCAGTTATTAAAATCTCTAACCTATTCTTTCCTTTTTACTCCAATTCCGTTTTTTTATAGGAACGCCTTTATAATAAGTTTCACCGGTTTTCGGGGTTCCATATTAACAGATATTGAAGTATTTCCGGGCTTTAACCCCAATCTTTAATTGTAAGCAAACAAGCTTCAAATAAAACTTTACTCCGACGTTTCGAAGCAACTGCGTGCTTCTTTTTCAAAGGCTCTAAAACAATATAACAATTATAATATTTTAAAATAATGTCAAAAAATCAATATTTGATAAAACTTCTCAAAAAGGTGCATAAAATTAGCGGCAATAAAACGAGTAAATCACACCGGAGTAAATCATAGAGTAAACAAAAAGAAGTGTTCATAATTAGTAAGAATGACAGTCTTGTGTCAGCTGTTCGAAGAAAAATGACTGAATATTGATTAAGGAAAAAGAATATTGATTAAAATTGAAGAAGTTCTTTTGGTAAGTGTTTTTTTGCTGCAAGTAATAGCATTGGGTGGATTTCGGTTTTTGCTGTATTTAAAGATCGTGATTTCGAATTTAAATTTATAAATAGTGCTTCTTTTTTCAATAATTCATTAGAAAAGCGTTTTTTGGTTATCGTGGAAGATTTATCGAGTATTTTTGTATTTAAAAAATTAATATTATGTTGTGTTTCTATGGTATGCTGTTTCAATGCGGAATTCGGGTCCTTTTGGTGCTCTTTTATGCGAGAGTTTAGCTTTCGTACTGTTTGGCTGATATAGAAATTATCGCAATCTATGCAAGAAATACAGTAAACGATGCCTTTGGGTTCAGGTTTCGGGTTATTGGGGTGTTCACCAATTAATCATGGGAAACAAACACCCCAATAACCCGAAACCTGAACCCAAAGGCATCGTTTACTGTATTTCTTGCATAGATTGCGATAATTTCTATATCGGCCAAACAGTACGAAAGCTAAACTCTCGCATAAAAGAACACCAAAAGGACCCGAATTCCGCATTGAAACAGCATACCATAGAAACACAACATAATATTAATTTTTTAAATACAAAAATATTCGATAAATCTTCCACGATAACCAAAAAACGCTTTTCTAATGAATTATTGAAAAAAGAAGCACTATTTATAAATTTAAATTCAAAATCACGATCTTTAAATACAGCAAAAACCGAAATCCACCCAATGCTATTACTTGCAGCAAAAAACACTTACCAAAAGAACTTCTTCAATTTTAATGAAGATTCTTTTTCCTTAATCAATATTCAGTCATTTTTCTCCGAACAGCTGATACAAGACTGTCATTCTTACTAATTATGAACACTTCTTTTTGTTTACTCTATGATTTACTCCGGTGTGATTTACTCGTTTTATTGCCGCTAATTTTATGCACTTTTTTGAGAAGTTTTATCAAATATTGATTTTTTGACCTTGTTGTTTTATTTAATTATGTATATATTACTGTTTTTTTGACATTATTTTAAAATATTATAATTGTTATATTGTTTTAGAGCCTTTGAAAAAGAAGCACGCAGTTGCTTCGAAACGTCGGAGTAAAGTTTTATTTGAAGCTTGTTTGCTTACAATTAAAGATTGGGGTTAAAGCCCGGAAATACTTCAATATCAGGAACGCCTTTACTTACTCCACCCTCCTTAAACCTTCCTTTTCCACAGAAGAATTGGCATTGCACTGATCTGAGTTTTTTGACACTAAAAAATATTTGTAGGAATTACCTCTAATTACTCCCATTATAAGCGGGTGCGGAATAGCTGATTTGATATGCAATGACTGTTCGTACAGAGCTTTCAGTTTTTTATTGTTTTTTTGTGCTGTATACATTTGAATTTCCAAAGCATAAATTTCCAGTAATTGAGTTCCTTTTTTTAAATCTTCTTCCCCTTCATTAGTCTTAAAAAGACAAAATAAACTAAACGATGATGTTTTTCTTTGGTATATAAATGATTTGCATATTAAATCGTGAGGTCAAACGGGAAGTGGAGTAAGAACTCGAATCAAACAACCTAGTTCTCACCCGCCAAAAAATTAACAAATTCTTGCAACTTCTGAGAATTTTAATTAAACGTTTCTATACTAAAAAGCTAAAAAATGAATTTCCCGTCAGAACCATCGGCTGAAATTTTTTCTGATATAACTCCCAATTTTAGGTAGTCAGTCACCGAACAATACGTAACTGAACGAAGAAATACCAACATA
>JASAMX010014189.1:0-51460 GCA_030248175.1 Microlaimidae sp. YZB2_3 | reverse complement strand
AAATTTTTATATTCTATTTTGTTCTTTCCAAGTTTATAATTACGCCACACCTGACGTTTTTTAGCTTGTATTTTTTTAATTTCCGAAGGGTAAAAATCCTTTTTATTATTAGTGAAATTTTTTTTAAGAGGTATATGATTTATTCCCTCAAAAAGAACTGCTTTAAAAGATTGTCAATAACTTTCAATATCTTGACAAGAAGAAAATAAACGATCCCAGTTAACCGCGGATAAGTACATAGAAAACATTTTTAATCTCCTTTAGCAAAATCAGGAACTAATACAGATTGTTCGTCTTGTATTTTTTGATTCTTAAATAACCATCAAGTGGAATCATTTCCTACTAACAAACACTCAAATTCTGAGAGAGAACTTTTCAAACTTTAAAATATAACGCATTCAAAATATTTTTACTTTCACAATCGGAACGCGCGTTCTCCTATTTAGAATTTGAGTATTTGATTTCGGACTTTCTATCTGAATCAAACATAATTGGATCGCCATTATCTAAATACCCTAAGGTGATACGCCTGTTGTTTCCCTCTGTAATTAACTTTTTTTGCCAAGTTGCAATTTTTGTAACTCACGTTGTTCTCTTGTTAGGGAAGGGCGAACGTAAACCCCCCTATACTTATCTTTAAGATTGCCACCTGACCTTACAATTTTATTAGGAATACGCCTGGATGCTACTTTCACTTTTAATAATCTTGGATAAGTATTGTTCACTTTTCCTATACAAAAAAATCGTGGACGGTAACAGATTCATCGCCGTTATTGAGAGTTTCAATAAGAGAATCTACGTTTTTTTTCCTCTGCTGGATCCGTTGATTTTTTAAGACCAGAGACCACGACGGTTGCAGAGTGCTCACGCTCTTCTTCAAGCTTTTCAAGATGTTTCTGCATCCTCGCGAGTAGTCTTGTTTAATTTTTCCTGCTTTTTCACACTAAAAAATTCTTAATTTCGACTGACAACCGCACTGTTTGGAAATTAAATGTGATGGAAATGATATAGTACTGCGTAAGATAAATTTTTTATATAATTTTTAATAACTATTTATAAGCCATTATCGATAAATCAATCAATTTTTAACGAAATTTTGTTGAAACAGCCCGTTATAACTGCGCACTTTACGTATCAAATTGAATGGCAGATTTAATGATCTTTTGAATTGTATCTATGTACGGCATTGCGCGAATTTAAAACCATGGTTAAAAAAGAAGATTTAGAAAGGTTAGAAAAAGAAAATCAACAACTACAACAAAAAATAGATCAGTTGGAAACGGAAAGAACTACTTGGGTTAATGAAAGAAAAGATCTGTTTAATCGTGTACGGCAGTTGGAGGCGGATCAAAAGAATAACAAAGCCCTCGTCATCGAAATCTGCACCCAGGTGTTTGAACGGATTCTCCCGATGATGCAGAAACATCTTGAAAAGCTTGAAGAAGAGCGTGAGCACTCTGCAACCGTCGTGGTCTCTGGTCTCAAAGAATCAACGGATCCAGCAGAGGAAAAAAGAAAGTAGGTTCTCTTATTAAAACTCTCAATAACGGAGATGAATCTGTTACCGTCCACGATTTTTTTCGTATAGGAAAAGTGAACAAGAGTTATCCAAGATTATAAAAAGTGAAAGTAGCATCCAGGCGTATTCCTAATAAAATTGTAAGGTCAGGTGGCAATCTTAAAGATAAGTATACGGGGGTTTACGTTCGCCCTTCCCTAACAAGAGAACAATGTGAGTTACAAAAATTGCGACTTGGCAAAAAAAGTTAATTACAGAGGGAAACAACAAGCGTATCACCTTACGGTATTTAAATAATGGCGATCCAATTATGTTTGATCTAGATACAAAGTCCGAAATCAAATACTCAAATTCTGAATAGGAGAACGCGCGTTCCGATTGCGATAGTAAAAATATTTTGAATGCGTTATATTTTAATGCTCAAAGTTTGAAAAGTTCTCTCTCAGAATTTGAGTGTTTGTTAGTAGGAAATGATTCCACTTATGGTAAATGCGATTTAATAATGATAACGGAGACATGGTTACACTGTTCAGTTTCAAATAAAATGCTAGATAATTTTGATATGTATACCCTGTTTTGAAACGATCGAAAAGAAGGTATAGGAAGCGGTGTTTGCGTATTATTAAACAAAAAACTACATGCAGTTGAATAATCGATTGTTGAAAGTTTTAAATATATTGAAACAGTTGTATTCGATATTCTGTTTTTTAAATCTAAGATGAGACTCATTTGTTTATATCGGAAACCCCAAATTAATTTAACAGAAGATAAAAATTTTTAAATTTTTACGTGAAACAATAGAAAGTTTTAAAGGTCCCATAATCCTGGCAGGTGATTTTAACTTGCCAGGTATTGATTGGTTTTCTTTAAAGGTTAACTCAAACAATCAAAATGAAAGTGAGTATTTTCAGATTTTCCAGGAATTAGGTTTAGTTCAACTTGTCAATGAACCGAGTAGAAAGAATAATACTCTAGATTTATTACTTACCGACGATTCGGAAATATTTAATTCGGTAGAAACTCTTCCAGGTTTTTCCAATTCTGATCATCATTCGGTTAAATTTTCCTTGAATGTCGATCTATTTAAGAATCAAAAAGCACAAGACGAACAATCTGTATTAGTTCCTGATTTTGCTAAAGGAGATTGTAACATGTTTTCTATGTGCTTATCCGCGGTTAACTGGGATCGTTTATTTTCTTCTTGTCAAGATATTGAAAGTTATTGTCAATCTTTTAAAGCAGTTCTTTTTGAGGGAATATTAAATCATATACCTCTTAAAAAAATTTCACTAATAATGAAAAGGATTTTTACCCTTCGGAAATTAAAAAAATACAAGCTAAAAAACGTCGGGTGTGGCGTAATTATAAACTTGGACAGAACAAAATAGAATATAAAAATTTGTGTAAAGAATATAAAAAACTTGTAAATAATCATCATATTAATTTAGGAAATAAAATTTTGAATTCTAAAAATCCAAAAACTTTTTACAAATTCGTAAACAAAAAATTAAAACATAAAGAAATTATACCTCCATTAAAGAGGATGGAACTTTTGCTATTAATGACTATGAAAAAGCAGAATTATTTGCACAATTATTTACAGTTGATGACAAAAAACTTCCGAATTTTGAACCAACTAAAAAAATAATTTAGAAAAAATGCATTTTAGCCCTAGGGACATAATTAAAGCAATTAAAAAATTGCCAAATAAACTTTCAAGATCACCTGATTGTTTTCCAGCTTTGTTTCTTAGAAGTTAGGACCTTGTTTAGCAGAACCACTTTCCCTGTTATTTCGAAAATCGTTTGACAGTGGAAGTATACCACATGACTGGAAAATCGCTTTTGTCATTCCACTTTTTAAAAAAGGTTTTAAAAATCAAAAATTTAATTATCTTCCAATATCCCTTTCTTCATTTGTATGCAAATTAATGAAAAGACGTTCTTTTGTCCTTTTTCTCTAATATTTTATCAAGGTGTCAACATGGTTTTAAGGTCAAAAGTTCTACTATAACTCAGCTACTGGAAACGTTAAACGATTGGACATTATATTTAAAAAATAAAAAAATTAATTGATTTAATTTATTCCATGGGGCGAATGGTGTTGAGTCTATTTTCAATCCCATGAAGTAAAAAGTTCCGTTTGCAAGGTGGGTTAGGGCCATGAAGTAAAAAGTTCCGTTCTGCAGGGTTCGGTGTTAGCCGCCTTCTCTCTCCTCAACTATATTAATGATATTACTGACTGCATTCGCCATTCAAAAATCTAGTTATTATGCTGATGATGTAAAGATATACACAAGTTTTTCAAAGGAACAAGAAGGTGAAAAGGCAAGATATCTTCAAGAAGATTTAAATAGAATAAATCAATGGTCGAAAAATCGGCAACTCCAATTGGCAGAAAATAAATGTCAAGTTTTAAATATTGGTACAAAATAAAGAGAAAATACATATAAGGTGGGGAGAAGGGGTCTGAAAAAGTTAACTTGCTAAAGATTAGGGTTATATGGCGCAGGGGGTGAATTTTGTGCCTTGTGAAATTATCTCAAGAAAGGTCTTAAGAACATCAGCTCTAATTTTTAGAACATTCAATTCAAATTCTATTTCTAGTATTTTACGAGCCTACGTCACCTATGTACGTCCTCAACTGGAATATGCCAGTGTTATTTGGAACCCATACCTTAACCAAGATATAGCTTGCATAGAAAAAGTGCAGCGATCTTTTACTAGGAGATTGTTTCAAAAATGTAATATAAAAAAGGCCACGTATGCCAAAAGGCTACAATTTTTAGGATTACAAACGCTTGAAGAACGACGAGCACATCAAGATCTTGTTGAGTGTTATAAAATTATACATGAAACTACTAATAATAAACGAAATACTTTTTTTACTTTTAATGAAAACCATACAAGGGGTCACACGTATAAACTTAGAATAGAAAAACATAGGATAAATATCAGAAATTTTTTCTTTTCTAATAGAGTTATTTAAAAATGGAATATGCTTACGCAAAAACAGGTCACTACTCCTTCTATTAAATGGTTTAGAAATAGTCTTAAAATGGCTCAAATCAGTGCTTGATGTTTTAAGCCTTTGAGTCACATTCTAGTGAACCATGCCTTTGTTTATTTTTTTTTTAGCGACCGTAATTGGTTCGCGAAAATTGAACATGCTGTGATTTTGTGGTGGTGATTATTGATTTGTTGTCGTAATGATTTCTAGAATAAATTTTTGTTGTTGTAAAGTAAAACAATAGCCGCTTTCTCTGAGTGCATAATTTTAAAATTAAATTGTTATACCCGTTAAGTAATCTTTCATGTACAAAATTATCAAAAAACACCATTTTTGGAGGGCCTTACCTCCTGAGCAGTGGATATGTTTTGGTGAAAAAAATTTTGCGGGCTATTGAAGGCAGGGGGGGAGGTTTTCACAAAAAAATATTAAAATCAAAGACAAAAAGTTTGACTCCGCACCGCAGTTTCAAATGAGATCAATCAAAAAGAAAGTCACCTGTTAGTATCATTGCTTTGCTCATTGATAACTGAAACAATTCCTGGAGTATTCTTGGGCCGAAAAGCATAATTCCACCCATTAACCACATCATGGTCATTTTTAGACCCAGCAAACAGAGAAACACTTTGTTTTTAAAAATATCCTAAAATTTAAAGTGAAAATTACACAAATTGCTGTACGTCTGGATACAGTGTCATGTGTTTTTGATGTGTTTTTTAAAAGCAAACTATTGTTTAATAGTTTGTTTTTTTAAATCCGCGTTTTTACTAATAATATACCTACCCTCCAATATCATGCTCCGGAGCTCCAGCCATTCAAAACGAATGGAGCTGCATCCCTTAAATGAGTGATTTTAGGCTTAATTAAGCTTGAAATACTTTAGAAGTTACTCTATCTGCATTTTTAAGACCATTTTTAGTGTTTTAAGTAGGGTAACTGACTTAATTTCGGCCACCTTTTTTATTTTTTTGAATAAGTTTTTCCTAGCACTTCTAATTGAGCCAGGATTCGGTCTAAAAATCAAACGACAGCTATTTTTGTTATTCCAGTGCAAAATTTAAAAACTTCTGTGACGTTTAAAAAATAGTGGAGGTTTAAACTTTGTTTTTATAGTGGCCGAAGTTAAGGCGTGTGCCATTAACTTCGGCCACCTAGAAAAAACTGGCTATAACTATTGCTAAAACGAACGATAAATATTTTAAAAATTTGAAAATTTATCCTTAGGTATTGTTCTTGGTACATATAACTTAATTTTTTCCGGTTTGCAAACTTTTATAGCTATTAGCAAGACTTTAAATAATTATGTAAAAACCTTAAAAAACACAAGCTTTAATAACACGTGTTTTTTGTTGAGTTTTTTTGGTGTGAAAAACTATTTCAACATCAAATGGCTTTTGTTACAGCTAGCCAACTTTAAAAAAAGCCTGGTAAAAATTTTATTCCACTCTATTAAGATTTTTTTATTTTTCCAACCTAAAAATTACAAAAAAAACAAAATCCGCCTTAATTTCGGCCACCTTTTAGGTTTTAAAAAAACAAAAACAAAAACCTAAAACACAAAAAAACGATTACATAACCCAAAACCATGAACTTTAAGGATAAAAAAAACGTTAAAAAAGTTAAGGAGTGGTATAATTCCACTCCAACCCTTGTCTATCTTTGATGTTTAATATCTGACTGCATTCCTCCGCCAAGAAAATAACCTGAGTTTTTTTTTACTGCATTTCAATAATCTTTGAGAAATTCATCTACCGGTTTCTGATAGTTTAAACCTAGTTAATTGGAAGTTGGATTACTCCAGCCCGCACAGATGTTTGCCACAAACTTCTTATGAATGCATCCCTCCGCCAAAAAAATAACCTGACATTTTTACCGAGTTTTAATTTACTTTCCCAACTTTTTGAAATATTGGTACTCTATATCGTGGTAACTGGTGGGTTGGATACTTGGGTAGGGGAAACTCCATTGACATTGATTTTTACTATATTCAGTATATGACTGCATCCCTCCGCCAAGAAAATAACCTGACTTTTTTATTGTGTTTCTATATTATTTTTAAGAAATTCCTTCCGGTCTATTCATAATTTAATACAACATGGTAAATTATGTGTTATGAAACCTCACCCGTACATATGATTGTGCAAATAGTGTTAAACAGGTTCTTTCACGTGAATTTTAAGGTGGCCGAAATTAACGGAATCCTAAAATGCGCAGTTAGTTAAACGCATTGCAAAGTGATTTTAAAAAAATATCAAAACATGAAAATTTACAATTTTGAGTTTTAAATAGAAGTTATTTTAAACTTATAAAGTTATATACTTCGTTCTAAATTTGATGCAGTTTAAACACAAAGCAAAAATCCAGAAAATCACAAAAAAATCACTTTTTGTATGAAAATGTTGATAATGCAGAATAACACAAATAAAAAGCTTTTGCAAAAACAGTTTATTTAACATTCATCCAGTTACTTTTGTGCTAGTTCTTTTGTGTTTTAAAAATAAGCCGATTTTCTAACACCCTTAATTGGTGACCGAAATTAAGTCAGTTACCCTAAATAAGATTCAAAATCATTTGTAAACCTTAAAAATTATTGTAAAAATATATTTATCCCGTAAGAACGGTGTGCCTCATTTAAAGAAAGGTTTTTATTTGTCTCCTATACCTGCCTTCATTATATATTTCGCTGCTTCTAATCCGCCTCTCATTTTCTTCCTACCTGACCCTGATTATGTATATTGTTTTAAAAAAAGGCAGTGCTATCTACTAAACTACCTCCGAGGTAGTTTTGGCTGCCTGTTTCATACCTTAAAAATTTTTTACCGCCTCCTACCTTACCTGTCTCTATCCTGCTTTTTTCCTGCTCTAGTTTAAAGACCTGTTTTTACAGGAGTAAAAACAACAGTTTTTTGAGCGTTAAATATTTTTAAATAAAATTAAAAAAGGATAAAATTACAAATAACCAAAAAACCTCGCACTCTCAAACTAAGGAGAATATTTTTGATGTTGTTTGTTTTTACTACTCCATCTGTACCCGTATCTGCTGCCTGACAAATGTCATTTTTTCGTTCAGTTTCTGCCTCTATAAATAATTTTCTAAACCATAAAAACGAATTTTATATAAAGGGCGACTTTGACACATATTTTATATTCAAATGAAATATACATTATAATATTACATATAGAATTAATTTATATAAACAAAAAAGCAGGTTTAATTAGTTAAAACTGTTTCCAATTATATTAAAAGAAAATTTAATAACATCAAATATGAAAAACATGAAGAAATTTAAAATACAAAATATAAACAGAAAAAAATCGTTGTAAGGCATAATTTTTATCTACACAGGGCAGGAAAAATCTAATCAAAGTTTTATCTACCACAAAAAAATTAATATAATTTCTAAAAGGTCATCGTTAATTTTTTTATTTTGTATAATATCAGTTAGCGCTAAAAATAGTAAAACTGCCTCAAATTCTTTCTTATATGTAAATTTAATGCATCAATGCGCGAATTAAAAAATAATTTAATGCGCGAATTAAAAAAACTAGGTGTTTTACTTGACAGCCCTACTTATCTTTAAAAAATGTCTAACATTTTATACAATTTCAGCATATTTGAAAAAATCATAATTAAGGAAAACTTTGGATCGAAATAAAATTCTTCCAATCATTTTATTAGTAAAACCAGCTGAACAGTTTTCCTTGTCAAATATTAAATCAGAACGAATTTCTATTTTTTCTTCCAGAGGAGTATTTGTAAATGAAAATTCCACATCAAAACCGGCCATAAAAAGCTCACTGGACGGAAATTTAGATCTGTTTGGCAAATGAAAAAGAGTCTCAGGCGAAATATTTATTATGAGTACAGGAATATAAAACTGGACCAAGAAATTCGGCTAATTGATAAGACGCAGTTCCTTTGGCCGATAGTTATTAATTATGTCGACATCAATAAATATTATTTCATTTGTAATTAAAAAATTTCGATTTCCTCTCACTTAATTTTTATTAATTTTTAAGCACGTAACATTATAATTTTTTGTAATTTTTAAATTAAGTATTTTTGATTAGAGAAAACAAATAATTTGTCAACAATCCAACAAAATGTGTGGACAACCATAAAAAATTTTAAATTTTTTATTAGTTTTATACTTACGTGGCACTTTTCTTGGAAATCCTAGTATAGGTATCGAAAATATAAGACCCAGTATCCCTGAAATCATATAGCCAAGCCACCAAGCACCGTACCAACGTGGATCCCCGGGTTTGATTGTTATTCTTTAAATTTAAAAATTAATTTGAAACTATGCTAAATTAATATAGTAGTTTCCAAATCATAATTTCATTTTTCTAAGAAACAAACTTGAGATAACTCATAACTGGAGCCGGGCAAACAGAGACTGTTTTTTTTAAGGTAGAACTTCACAGTTTTTTTTGACAACAGATTTTTTTGAATTACATCTTACTATACGTAGTTTGACCTGCTGATTCAATTTTTGACATTCATTTTTCTGTAAAAAAAACGTTATCGTCCACAATCATCAAATAACATCAATAAAATACATGTCAAAAATACAAAACATTAATAAAGTTTATTACCAAAAACATTCTATTTTTTTATTTTCTATTTAGCGTATCTTAAATAATAAAACATTTTTTTAAATTAAGAAGCTAAAAAATAAAAAAAAAATTTTTTCGGCAATAAAAATATGGTCGAGCGACTACTAAAACCAATGGATCCAAGGATCCGAGCGCGACGTACTAACCACTCGGCTACTGGGTACGCGGAGTCTTTCATCTAAAAGCACCCTTTAAAGGAATGGTTCAAAATGTAGTTTCTCGGTGTCAATTAAAAAAAAAATTAAACGAAGATTAAAAAAATGATTCGTTATTTTTAAACGAAAGTTTGGAAATAGTTAGATATAGGCTTTTACCATTTTTTTTAATTATAAACGATTAAAAAAAAAACTTCAGGATTTTTTTTACTATATATTTTGGTAAAAAGAGTCTTTTTTGCAATTTAAAAAAATCCTGAGATCATTTTGAACCCAAACCACCTCTGAAAGTTGCCCCCTACATTACCCTAATTTATTATAAAATTTCGCCAAAAAATAACGAATCAGTTTTTTTAAAAGGCCTTATTGTGGTTTTCAGAGGTAGAATCCATGGACATCTGTTGCGAACTGGACAAACTTTTCAGTGATGTTTTTATAACCACTGGATAGCACAGATTCTTAACTTTTTATAGCACCCCACTTTTATGGGCCAAAAATTAATATTTATAATGATATGCGACTTGTAGTCCAAGTGGTCAAAACTGTGAAGTTCTACCTTAATTAAAAAAATTAGTTTTCCTCTCGCCAGCACGCTAGCACTGCTCAACAACTACACACTTGATATTTACACCAAAAATATATATAATATTATATTTTTGTTAACTCTACAAAGTCTTTTTTTGTCACGACGGTCGAAACTTTCGCAGTTTAATGGAAGTTGTTCAGTGTTAAAGATTTTCGCAGCATTATAACTTTAATAAGAATAACCTTTAGCAAATTAGCGCTTAGAAAAAAATGTTTTGCAATGAATGTAAAGATTTCTAATTTTTAGCTTCTCCTACTTTTTAACTTTTTCTCCCACAACACAAAACTTATAGCTGCAAACCATGAATACTACCCGCCATGAGTCCTTAAAATTCTAAAGTGACTCGCCAGTAGTTATATAAACCGTCAATTCATGATAGGACATTCCACATGACAAATTTTTTAGAACAAAATAAATAGGTTATGGGTACCCTTTAACAGCGCACTGGGTAATCATTAACGTGAGCACATTGTAATTGTTGCAAGATAAACATTGAATAATATATTAAATATTACCACTAGTCGCTATCACTATTACTAATTATATATTATGAAATAGTCACAAAATTACTGTGATAAATCCACTTCTCCGCGAATAACTTTGTCTATGTCGCCATAGATGTCCATAATTACTCCACCAAGTGCACCTCCCAACAGCGGACCTACCCCTGAGGCAGCCATTTTAAGTCCTAAACGTTATATTTGTATATCTCAAACCTTTTAGCCTCTCATTGTTTTTTAACAGTGAATTTGTTTTCAAATTTTCTAAAAGGTAAACAAAATGCCAAAAAAGCACACTCACCCAGCATTTTTGCAGATCTGACAGCTGACACATTTTCATCAATATAAGCCGTACCAAGCACCAAGGTCGGCGATGTACCAATACCACGCAATATCTGAGCAAACACGAACATGTAAACCCAATTGCTGTCTTGCGCAGATTGCAACTCTTGATCCGCGGGTTTGGACGGACAGCCAGCTGAAGAATTTCTAGAATTTTTACTAAGTATTACTTAATGAAATTAAAGGCTGAAAAAACCGACTTTAAATTCTATAGAAATGTTTTTGATTATTATTTAATATTATTATTAAATCAATATTTATTTATGAAATATTATTATTAAATAATTTTTTTAAAATCACTGCCGATTTTACGTTTATTTGAAAAATTTTGAGCCAATTGTCTAACGGCACATTATCATATATTTATAAATACTAAATTACATTGTTTGGTGTTAAAATAAAAAAAAACTGTTTTTATCATATTAACTGTGACATTGATATTATAGTGTTATTTTTGATCCAAAAAACAAATAGAATAAATATAGAGTAAAAAATGATAAAAAAAGTAAAAAAAACATTATAAAAATTAATATTCAATTTATTGTACTGGCATAAACTACTATTATCGAGAATATCACACAAAATGATTGACCGACTGTACATAAAATCTTTGATTGAATGTTGCTTGAAAGGTAAGATATGCACAATGTTTCTGTTTTTTGTGCGAGTAGAATTTTAAAGACTCCCAATTGGCGGGTACTATTCGTGATTTGAGGCTATATGTTTTGCACTGTGAGAGTGAAAGTGAAAGGAGCTAAAAATTGGAGATCAATTTTTTTTCAATCGCTCATCGGCTGAAAGTGTTTCTATAGCGTTATATTACTGTGGTAATCTTTCAGACTAAACAACTTCCGTTCAAATGAAAAGGTTTTGACCATTGTTATTTCGCAAAAAAGTAATTGCAGCATGGAAAAACTAACATATAAAATGACGAATTTTTGCTGGAAAATTCGCACAAAGTCGCGCATGTGCATTTTTTTAGCAAAATTATAGTTTAGTGTACAGTCGGTTGTTTTTTTTGTTATACATTATTGCTATTTGTGACAAAGGTTTTCTATTTAATACGATACAAATCAATTGTTCATTTTGATGAAAAACAATAAAAATCTAAAATAAAACCAGATCTTACGCAGCGTAACAGTGACTACGTCCTGCTTGCCCAGCGTATCGGTAAGGAGTCACCACCAGTTGAGGCAGAATCCATAACAAACATCCTACAGAGTGTATCAAAATCCCACATCCCAATATTTGGCCCTTGTGTACTAAAACGTTTCGGTATTTAATTTATTTTAAGGTCTCTCCGGACAGTTTTATTGCAGAGCGTTCAGTAGTAAACCAATTGCAATAAAGAGCAAAAATTACCCATTTTTATTTACACACAATTTACTTTTGAATTATTATACTTATAGAGAATTATAATATTTTAAGATATTCAAATGACGAAAATTTGACTAATTGGCGATAAATTTTTAAAATTGTAAAAAAAAACATTATTAAAATCAAAAAAAAAAAATTGTGGCCAAATATGTTTTATGTGGGAATCGATCTCGGGACCTTTCAAAAAATTTGACGACGCGCTAACCGACTATGCCACTGCTACCATGGGATGACGAGCGCTAAAAGCGATTTATAAACCACCCTTCTGAAAAAAATTGATAAAACGCACGACGCACGACAGAACTATTTATGCGTTAAAAAATACAAAAGATGTTATGGCCTTCCAAAAATTATAAATTTCAATAGAAATATACTATCTGGAGCTTTAAATTTTACCAAATTAAGTTAAATCGAAGTTTCACCGAAATTTTGGAAAAATTAACCCCCATTTTTCACGGAAAATTGTATATTAAACCTTAAATGCAACAGTATTCAATTTAATTTTTACGTAAGTGAAAAAGGGTAACGGTGTCTCTCTATTGGAAGTATTTTTTTAATAAATAGTGTGCAGTAAATATTGTTAAGGGTTTTAAAAAAATTTCATTGCAATTTGATTTTTAATATCAATTATTTCAATTACTTACAATAATATATTGAATGTTCACTTTATAATCGTGATATTTCTGCCTTTTTAACACTCATATAAATTTTTTAGTGAAATATTACTGTATTTCACGAGATCTCGTATGCCAAAAATCGCGATTTTCCATACTTAAGAAAACTGTCCGGAGAGACCTTAAAACAGCAAAAAAAAACCAAAATAACTTTGTTTATAAAAATATGACCTTTCATTGTTTCGCAATTAAAAGGTTTTAAATGAAATATTATTTTAACGAGAACCAAATATTATTTTTATTCCGGTAAGAACAGATTTTGAAACTTCCTTTGGACTGTTGAGGGGCCAGTTGCAAATACTCTTAGAGGCAGGCTGGAAGCCACCCAGAAATAACTAAACCTAGAATACAGGCTCCTGTAGGATTAATTTGTTAATTAATTTGTTTATACATTGATCTAATCACACAGCACTCATTTTTTTAGTTTGATGAAATGTCAATGAAAAATGAAAAAAAAGTGAAATCTTGGGGTCACCTACAAAAATTAGGCCTCCCGTCTGCCTGTATTCTAAGTTTAGTTATTTCTGAGCGGCTTCCAGCCTGACTCTAAGAGTATTTGCAACTGCCCCTCAACAGTCCAAAGGAAGTTTCAAAATCTGTTCTTACCGGAATTCTGACGCGCGTTTAAAAGTTATCCTGGGATAAATTTTACGTGCTTAAGCATGCGAGAGAAAAATATCAATTTTATCCAGGTTAAAACTGGGATAAGTTTTTTTATTGTTTTAAGGAAAAAAATTTATACAACTCCAGGGGTGAATAAATTTTTTCTCCTGTAGGATTAATTTTTTAAAAAATATTGAGTGGGATTATTATAAAAAATATTGAGAGGCGTTTTGCGGGAGGCAGAGAGAAAAAAAGTTCTTGCATTTATTTCCGTAATCACATAGGACCGCGTTCTTTGGAAGGGAAGATCCGGGAGTTAAGCGCTAACCGTGAGTGCCGGTTGTTCCAAGAAGTTACCTAACGACGGGGTCTTACAGAAAAAAGTGCACAGCGTGACAGTGACAGTTAAAATGTGAAAGTTAAAAGCCTGTTAAATAATGAAATGGGCAGAGCTTTTTAAGTTTTCAAAACAATAAAAAAAACGATCAACTTTTGGTTTTTGTGTAATTTTGTGGACCTTTTTAAGTTTTATTATGTATCAACATAAAGTTCCTGTCCTTTAATCATGCTTCAGACTCCCAGGTGCTGCAACGGACAAAAGCTCTTTTTATTTTTTAGGCTTTTGATTTAAAAGCTCGAAAAAATGGTATTATAGGGCTTTTTAATATTTTTATTTTTTTTCATATTAAACACAAAAATATTTTAATAATTTTAATTTAAAAGCAAAAAAATAACTATAGTCTGTACAAAAATGATGCGGACTGTGACCAAACTCGAAATTTGAAATGTTATATCTCAGTAACGCCAGGTAGAATATGTACGGGACATATATCGAAGCCTAGCTCAGACTCTTAGATATCTTTTGGAAAGGTTAAAAAAATTGTTTTTTTATGACGTCATCACTATGGCCGATGCGGTGAAAAAAATATTCCCAAAACAAAACAAAACTTTTTTATTAGTACGAGATAAGAAAAACCATTGATATGCTTTTAAAACATACTCATCGAGTTTTTTCTGAAAATTTGAGCGAAATCGACTGGCTCAAATTTTTTATGGCGCGTCGAATGCGATTTTTCGTCAAATTAATAAACTGCAAAAAAAGCTAGCTTTTATTTTGCTTCCTACTTGACGTGCGTGTACGATTCTTATCATATTGTTATATATCAAATTTCCGCCGTTTTTGTCCCTTATTTTTGACCTAAAAATTTTTCTTGGGAGGTTGACCCCTCGGGAGCTAGGGGGGGGGCACACACAAATGCCGAAATTTTTTTTCAAATTTATTTTTCAAAACCATCAAAAATGTAAAATTTATCACATCTGACGAATTCCTTTGTGTAAAAAACCTAATATTAAGCTTACAATTAGCTGTCAAAAATAACGAATTCAAAATTTGAAAGCATTCCAAGCTCGTATGCTGGTAGCAGCAAATCTCTAAATTTAAAAGTTTTGCAAGAATAATAAACTTTAGAAGATTAGTTCTAAATTTTTGAAAATTTATTTTGCTTTAAAATATTAAAAAGTGGTTCAAATAATCCCATAAAAACGCAAAATAAATTTTCTTTAAAATTTAAAAATACCTCCTTCCGCCATGAAAATTTTTGTCATACGTCATAATTGAAAATTTTTATTGGCTTTTCGGCAATTAAAATGACGCCATTCATACCGGGGGCCTATTTCATAAAAAATTCCTGTAATTAATTTACATCTGTAAATTAATGAACGCATATTTTTTTTTGTATTTTTAATTAAAAAGCATATTAATAAAATTGCTTTTAGAATGTAAAAAATAACATGTCTGTAAATTATGTTAATTCAACAGTTACGTACGTATTTTTTAATCAATATAATAGGAAGAAATAAAATGCGTTTATTAATTTACAATTACAAAAATCCTTATGAAATAGGCCCCAGATCGAGGATTCAAACGTTTTTACACAAAAAAGCAATTTTTCAAAAAAAATACATTTAGATATTGGCAAAAATTAAGAGACATAGTATTTAGAATTATTTTTTTGTGTTAACAAACGGCGAAACATGTTTGCAAGTAAGAAAACGCTTACAAAAGAGCATTTTTTAGCTGCGATATTGGACAATTTTTTAGCAAGATTTTAACTTTGAAAATACATTTTCTAACAAAATAACCTGAAAATTCGAAAAAAATGAGGTTTTAAGTTTGCTGCTGCTAGCATACGGGCCTGGAATGCTTTCAAATTTTAAATTAGTCATTTTTGACAGCTGATTGTAAGTTTAATATTAGTCTTTTTTTACAGAAACGCTATATCAAAATTTGTCATATGTTGTAAATTTTAAATTTTTAATAGTTTCGAAAAAAAATTTGAACAATTTTTCCGCATTTGTGTTTGGCCCCCGGGGGGTCAACCCCCCCAAAAAATTTTTAGGTCAAGAGTAAGGGATAAAAAACGGCAGACATTTGATATATAACAAAATGATAAAAATCAAAAATCGTACACACGTCAACCAGGAAGCAAAACAAAAGCTATCTTCTTTGCAGTGTATTAGTTTGACGAAAAATCGTGAAAACCGCTGCGCATTCAACGCATCCTAAAAAAAATTTCAGCGAGCCAATTCCGCTCAAATTTTCAGAAAAAAAAACTCAAAAAACTATGTTCTAACAGTGTACCAAGCGGCACTTCTTGTCTCGTACTAATAAAAAAGTTTTGTTTTTTTGGGACCAGGTTTTTTTCACCGCATTGGCCGTAGTAATGACGTCATACAAAACAATTTTTTCTAACCTTTTCAAAAAATAGCCAACAGCTATGCTCCGATATATGTCCCGTACATATTCTACCTCGCGTTATGGAAATATGACCCTTCAAATTTCGAGTTTTGTCGCCAGTCTGCATCATTTTCGTACAGACTATAAGTTTGTAAGAAAGATTCCGTTTTTAAAGCTTTTATATCACGTTATATCTCGACCCTATATGATTTTACAAAGGCACATTCCTGCGAGGCTTCAGCATGTCGCTTACATATACATGTCGCTTACAGCAGTTCGATCATCAGCAGTTTGACCTATTGGTTAAGATTTGAGCCTTTAAGTTTGATTTCTGATGAGCGTAAAATTTTTATACATAAGATTTTTTAAAATTTTTAAATTAAAATTGTATGAAAACAATGTTTCATTTTAATATATGTCTTTTAATAACATTTTAACTTTGTTCCTATTTTATTTTGTGTTCAATTTGTATTTTTTATCCAAATCCTATTTATAAATAGGAAAAACCTACGAGTTTTTCCAAACATCTCATCCAAACAAATTCCAAACATTCCAAACATACATTAAAAGCCTTTAAAAAAGAAGCACGCAGTTGCTTCGAAACGTCGGAGTAAAGTTTTATTTGAAGCTTGTTTGCTTGCAATTAAAGATTGGGGTTAAAGTCCGGAAATACTTCAATATCTCTACTTTTCAACTCTTCGAATTTTATTTTTTTTCGGGGCTCAAAGAAAATCATTTAGAAATTATGGTTAAATTATATCTGGCTGACCTTGTAAATTAATATTCAGACATAAGCAAACTAATTAAAAATGTGCGCTTATGACGTTTTAGAAAAACCAATAAGAACGCAAAATTTTTTTAATTCCACCTTTTCACAAAATATACAAAAATTACCTAACTTTAGCCCTTAAAATTGTATTTGGGTTGGCGGTTAATTTCAACCTGTAAGACTTTAGCTTTAGTTACACAAATCACCAAAAAAGAGTACCTTTGTTTCCCCAGAGGGAAATGGGGATTAGCATTACTATAGAGGCGACATCGTACGTACTGGTGACTGCTGCTATCGCTGTATTTGACATGCCGAACCTTTTACTAAGCGCCGAAACACTGGCTGGTATAAATCCAATCAATACCCCATGAACGAAATGTGAAAAAGAAAGACAGATCACCAAACACCAGGCATTGTTAAACCGCTGGACCCATTTGGGACGAATCCTTGAACAAAATTACATTGTATTATGATATGTACGAAATAATTTTTATTAAACTGCCTCTTTGTGAGCAACAAGCAAAAGACGTTAATTAAGTATAATTATTCGAGATGTAATTGACTCTTGATTTTAATTAACAACTAAATGTTATTGCTTTGGCATAAAATGCTGCTTCAGACTGCTTTTATTTGTATGAGAGGTTTGTGTTTGAAAAAATTTTTGTTTAAGATTTGTATTGTGCCAAGAATTTTTATCTTTAAATCGTATCAATTAATTTTATACGTGATGAATAGAAAGGTAATGAGGAAATATCAAGTTTTTTAAATGCAACTCTATTTTGTTCAATATTGAGGGTTTTTTTAATTGAATATTTATTTACCTGCCCCATCCGCAACTGGATTCATCCATATCCGTTTTTTATGTAATTTTTTTTTCGCAGAAATTAACTATTCCTCATAAATAATTACGATTCCAGTACGGCATTGGCTTAGATTATATCCAAGCCTTGTACAAAAGCCTGGTACTAAAAAGTTATCTAATATTATTTATTTTTTGTTGTACATATTGTTACAAATGGATGTTACGATCGAGCTAAAAAATACTGAAAACAAAAAGAAAAAAAATTTCATTTAAAATTGAACTTCTGGCTTTTGTCCTTTGAACACTAGACAATCTATGATATATGATTTACTGTTTTGTTCACTAAAAAATGTATATGAGAGAGTTTCAAACTCCAAGGTTGAAGGTCCAAGGAGTACGTTTTTAAAATTGTACCAGACTGACAATGAAGTGAAAAATTAAAACTTCGTGCTTATACAGTTCTTTCAAAAGAAAAAACCTAATAATATCCAGAATCAACAATTTTGGATGCTGAAAAATTAACTACAGTGTATTCTAGCATTAAAATGTTTTTAGTAGAAAGGGTACAAAGGTTTTAAGAAATAGCGAGAACTTTCTTACACCTTAAATTTCTACAATTTAAAATTTTTATATGGTGTATGTATGTATGTAGATGTGAATTTCATAGTCTATAAGTCTCTTGGTATGTGCGGTACAGAGTCAAACTTTTTGGTTTTGATTTTGATAATTTTTGTAAAAATGTTATTCTTTTTTCAATGTCCAAAAAAATTTTTTTTGGCCAAAATATCTTTGTAGTTCAGGAGATATAACTCCTTAAAAATCTTTTTTTGTTTCTTTTTACTTAAAAAATTTTTTAATGGGTAAAGATTTAAGCCAAAAATGATGCATTAGACAAAATAGGCAACTCTCTACTTGACACTTGCGATTTTTAGCTAAAAAAGGGAAATTTTGAATTTAATGTCGTTCAAATTTAATCACAATTTTGGGCTAACATTTAATCTCAGAAAAACATTTTGCGAGCAAAAATCAAAGACGTTGAATTATTTCTACTATATTCTCATAAATATAATATAAAAAATTTTTCTTAAATAAATATTTTTAAAATTAATAATAAACATACAAAATCACTAAATTAAACAATAGGTATCCTTAAATAAATCATATTTTTCACTAATCATCGGATTTAGATAAAGAAAAAAGTATACTTGTAGCTAAAAACTAAAATTTTAAAATTTTGTAAAATTACAACAATTAAGGAATCAATATGACTGCATACTTTTCTAAAAAAAGAGTCTGAGCTGCGGCGCTGTGACGCTGCGGAAAATCATATTTGTTTCAGCTGAGAAGTTTTTGGTTTGTGGTTTTTGGTACTGATTTTCCACCACTGAAAAATTATTGACGAATTACCAAAGCTCAATAATAAAACAAATATTATTCAAATGCTCACATAAGCTGTTTACTAATCGAAAAAGCATAATAAACTATCGATAAAATAATGCAAGAAACAAGGCATATAGCTAATACAATAGCTAATAATGAAGCATAATGTAGCTAATAATGATAGAAACATAATGTCGCTTTTAATGATTAAAAAACAGCTATATAACAAAATTAATTTTTTTATTATTAATTTCTCAGAATGAAAGAGAAATCATAAAAGTACAGTTCTTATATTGAAAAAAAAGAGCAAATATTTATTTATAAATAAGTCACGCAATTAAACTAAACAATCTTCTTTACACAATTGTGACTGAAGAAGCACAATGTAAAATTTATAGTTTATGAATTTCTAAACTTAAAAACTGGATTTAAAAGACGAAAAATAAACTTAAAAAAAAGAAAAAAAGACTTTTTAACTCCGATTGACGAGACAGCAAAAAAATTGGCAGACAGGTAATGTTTGGAAACTGAGAGAACTGAACAATATTGTGGTACGGGGTGTTTAGAGCCGCTAGCATGAAACTTGGAGCTATCAGATTTTTTGGTAATTTAAAACTACGAGCAATGGGAACTTAAAGTCTTTAAAAAAATTGGCTTGAGCTAAGACTTAGGCTTCACTTAGGCTTAGGCCTTGGTAAATGTTTTATGTAAACGTTTTATTTTCACCTTCGGCCTAAAGTTCCCAAACTACAGCTCTAAGTTTCTCGCTTACGGCTTCAGCCTAGTTCACACTGCTGCAGTAGGCGATAGGCGACAGGCGATAGGTGACAGGCGATAGTGCTCTTCAGTTCACACTGAAAAAAATTGCGACAGGCGATATTGTATTGTTTCAATTTTAACCAGAGTTAAAAGGTTTTTCCAGTTTTTAATTCCAAAAATATGTCGTATTTAGCAGCAATTTTAGCTAATATTACAGCATTACGTTCAATTATTTACAGGCGGCGATAAATTATGAAAATCTGCGATAGTGGGTGCCCCTTATTAACCAAAACAAAGTTCGAAAAAGAGGATATTATTCTTTAATCCAAGAAATATAAACCTATTTTCAGCTTGAATAAGTTTTATATCACTCATTTAAGGGGCGGAGCTCCGGAGCTCCCTTCGGGGGATGATATTCGAGGGTACAAACATCAGTAGTTTAAGCATGACCTTTTCGTGTTTTAAATTTCTGTTTTTTTCAAAGCAAGATCGTTGTTTCATAAAAATTATGAACATTTAATTTCCTTGTTAAATTCCATTCTTTGTAAATGTCATTTTTTTGTAACTTTGAGAATCTTAGTTTTATACTTACATTGGGCTGATTCAGCAAAACCAACCGTACTTTTAAACAAATGTTCGTATAAATTTTATAAAACAGCACCCCGTATATAATTTTTAAACTTAAGTTAAAATTCATTTTGAAAATAATAATTTTCAAAAATGCCTTTGAGAATTAACCAATGGTTGGAAACAATAGTTAAGATAAGTTTTTTGAATTTTAAATTATCATCTCGAATTTTTAATTTCTCAAATTTTAAATGAAATTACCACGCCAATTTTTACCCATATTCTTCCAAAAAAATTCGACCGAGCGCAAAAAAGCAAAATAAAATGTGGTGCGTATTTAACTTTAATTCAAGGAAGCGTTATTTCTCTGCATAAATTTGCCAATTTACTAATTTCACAAATAACATGCTGAAACTGCATGTGTTTTGCGCTGTCGTCTATCCGAAATTGCGATAAGATTAGAACTTTGATCCAACCCCTATCGCCTGTCGCCACTCGCCTATTGCAAGTTACTATCGCCTATCGCATCAGTAACTGACAAGAACCTAACGCCTTTCGCCTGTGTCCAATTGCCTGTCGCCTATTGCAGCAGTGTGAACCGCACTTTCAGGTTTCCTATTTTTGGTATTAAATTCCAGTTGGAAGTTACCTCGGCTCCTTTGACCTTAACCCGTTCCGGTGATGGCCTTTTACCTCGATACAACCGTGAAGCCTTCGTATGACAAAGCTAAAACCTTCGTCTCACGGTGGTGGTATTTTCGTATGACAAATGTCGTACGTAAACCTTACCGCGGTAAGCTCTTCACATGACCTAGGTTTTACTTCCGTCATACATAATTTTTTGTGCGCGAATAGTGCCCAGTGAGCGAGGAAATTGAAATGGTTAAAGCTTTACGGTAGCAATATGCAAATTTTTGTAGCATGAAATATCCTACGTAATACACTGTATCCGTGGCAAAATACTGCATATTGCCACCGTACCGCTTTAACCAGGGTGGCGGAAAAAAGCACCCGTGGCAAAGGCGGAAAAAAAGCACCCGTCGCTAAAGCGGAAAAAAGCACCCAAAAGGGCAGACGACAAATATCGTGCAACGGTGTTTATTTATTACGTTATAAGTATGAACATATTAATGTTATAATTTATTATTTATAAGTATTACATCATAAGTTATTATGAAACTTAATTTAAATATTTAGCAGCATTTTATAAAACTTAAGGTTAAATAAATTTAAAAGTTATTTTTAGAGAGTCATATTTCCTGAGCTGCTGAGGAAATTTTGATAAATGAAATTTTACGGGCTACTTAGAACAAGGGTAATGTTTTCCCAAAAAAATAATCGAAATCGAAGAAGGATTTTGTACCGCACCATTAATATTTTTTTCCGAATTTTTTGTCTTGCTTCTACCATACTTTTAGCATATGTTATAAACTGTTCAGGTACATAATTGACAGTCCTATACCTTACTTGTTACATTTTACTATCAATACCAGTTATTTGACATTGAACTCTTAAAAATATTAACAAGAACCATTTAGTATTATAAACCACAAAATAGAGATGAGGTGCAGACTAAAAGATTAAAAAAACAGAATAAATTTTTTTGATAGCAAGTGTGACACAGATACAAGAAGGAAACCCAGATACAAGGAGGCAACCCACTACAAAGCTGAAGCATACATATGGGAAGTGATTAATAAGAATAAGGAAAAAAGTATGGTATAAATACTGTAGATAAACAAACATTGAAAGGAAATTGATTATTATTTTTAAACTCAACAAACTGATGGTCTATGCACACTATGTTTTACAACGCACAAATACTGTTTTGAATTTTCCGTGTGGATTGCGAGACTGTCACGTTAAAAGTTGTTTGTCGGAAGTTGTCGGTCACAAAAAAAAATTTTCGCTCGAGCAAAAAAAAAAAACCAGAAAAAATATTTGCGACATTACATTTAGATATGAAATGCGAACGAAAGATCGTTTGTTTATTGTTTTTTTGGCAAGAATTCTTTATTCGAAAAGAGATACGTCCAAAAAACGTTAACCAAATCTAAACTCAGGCAACTACAGTAAAAAAATATTCAGCGATGAAAAATATGTAATAAAACCGGTTTGTTATTGTATAAGCAATTAAGTTTTTTACACAAAAATTGTTTAAAATTTATTGTGTTAATAACAATCATCGCGTCATAAATGTAACGGGTGAAAAGTGCGGAAATTAATATGCGAAGTTTATTTAATGGAGAATCACGACGGTTAATTCAATGTACACAAAGGTCTCGAGAAGAATTGAAAATAATTTGCATGAGATCGGAAAAAATTAGAAAAAAATGAACAACCAGCTTTTTTTATAAAAATTATATTATGTTTATGTTTTTTTCGTGTACTATGATTGTGTTTTTTTTTGTTAACCAACATCATATGCAAATTATTTTAAAATCTTTTTGAGATGTTTGTGTACATTGAATTAACCGTCGTGACTCTCCATAGGATTAAAACTTAGAAACGTATAAGTTAATACCAAAAAAATTAACCACTTGACATATATGCATTTAACCTTTTTATTATTACAAGTATATACTTAATTGTTATTCTGTAGAATCAGAAGT
This sequence comes from Microlaimidae sp. YZB2_3, assembly GCA_030248175.1. NCBI lineage: Eukaryota > Metazoa > Nematoda > Chromadorea > Desmodorida > Microlaimidae > Microlaimidae sp. YZB2_3. The sequence goes on along the minus strand of JASAMX010014189.1, from coordinate 28,449 downwards.
GGCTAACTAAAAAAACTTATATCCTAAGAATAATATAAATAAAAAATGTAACATTATTTTGTAGAAAATCATGTCTTTATTGATCTTTTTAAAAGTAAATTGTTTTAATTTAAATAATGTATAATTTAGTTTCTATTTATAATTGCGAAATAGTTTAAAATACTTAATATTTTCCTAAATGATTTTTGGGTCATACTGGAATTTCATTAGTCAAATTAAAAAAACACAACTTTTTAAATTTTAATTAAAAATTCCAGCGTTTGTACTTAGTTTTTCATTATCAGATAACGAACCCTTTCTAATTATTATAGCGTCTCAGATGCATAATGTGCAACCAATTTTGCATCTCCGTATGAAAGATCTAGCCGAAAACAGAAAGTAATGGTTAACATTTAACATTGCTGGAAAGTGGAGCAAAGTTATGTAGGAAGGAGTGTATGTAGGAAGCTGGAGGCAAGTTGGAGACAGATAAGAAGCAACCAAATTTTAGATAGAGGCAAGTAGAGGCAGTTAACAACCTGGCTTCCCGAATGAGGGGCCCAGTCCTTCCCGTTTATTAGGCATTTAGGTAAGAGCAGCCCTAAAAAATAAGGCACGTCTCCTTTCGGGAAACAGTCTTTTTTTAACCGTTTTTAAAACAGTCCAAAAAAAAAACCCTAAAATCAGTCCATTTTAAAATTCCATCATAAATAAATAAAATAAACGTAAAAATGAACATGGTTAAAAACTTGGACGAATCTTTAAACAGACCTGTGCACGGTCTGGAAATGCCCCTCCCGTTGTATTGGAGGATTTGCCCCCCCCGTATTATTGCCCCCCCCTCCACCAAAAAATGAAAAAGTACCCTAAAATTATGACGCCATTTTTGACCTATGATGACGCCATCATCGCAATTTTTTTGCAGTTTTTGGCCTATTTCAATGTATTTTAAGCCATTTCAGATCTATTTTTACCTTATTTTGGCTTTTTTTTTGTCCCTTTTTTCTCTTTTCCCTTTTTTTCTCTTTTTTTCTCCTTTTTTCTCTTTTTTTCCTCCCTGCTTGCACCCCCCCCCCCGTTTCAAAAAAGTTGCCCCCCGTGTCCCCCCGTTTTGGAATTGCCCCCCCCCGTTTAAACCTCAGGTGGGCAATGCACAGGTCTGTTTAAATACCTATGGAGAATCACGACAGTTAATTGAATGTACACAAAGGTCTTGAAAAGATTTAAAAATAATTTGCATATGACTTTGGTCAACGAAAAAAAACAAGATCATAATACAAGAAAATAACAATTAAACAGAAAACATTTATTCTAAAAAAACAGGTGGTTGTAAATACTTATTTTTTTTTATTTTTTCCCGGTGTTACACAAATTATTTTTAATTCTTCTCGAGACCTTTGTTTACATTGAATTAACTATCGTGATCCTCCATACGTATTAAACAATCCTGAAACCGTTCCCAAAATATCTTTAATACGCAGTTTAACCTTTAAAAATTTTAATTAATTCATTTCCAACTGATACATTTCAATTAATTTCGCGACCGCGATAACATTAAAGTCAAACACTTTTGGAGCACATTTTTTTGTTTTAGAATCTTTATTTAAAAAAACAATTTACAGTAATAAAAATTGAAATAAAAGCAAAACAATAAAACAATTCACAAGTGAACTATCCTTGGGAAAACATGTTGTATTTTGTAGTCATTTTGTTGATAGTTTTTTTTAAATTTAACTTTATACAGGATTCGAAATCGAAGGCAAGAAGACGTTAGAGCGCAAGACGGACGAAACATCGCATGATTTACTTATATTTTACTTCATACAGTTAGTTCATTAGATGCGAAAATATCAAACATGTTTGAGTTTCTAAGAAAAACACAAAAAAACCCTGAATTTGATTCAGGATTTTGAGAATGGTCTAATATGTTGAGAAGAAAATATTGCAAGTTAAAAAATTTATTTTAGTATATGTAAACTATACAAAAATATATAAAACATATATTGTTATTATTATTATTGGTTGTTTGAAAATCGTAAAAATAACTATACTACTTATACTAAAACGCACTATTTTTGTCCAGCATAAAAATTTTTAGTTTTAAAATTTCAAACAAACCTTATTATAAATTATTAGAATTTATTCATTGTTGTGATTTTATAATTTGATATTTACATAAAAACACCACTAATACATGCACATTGTATTCGTTTATTCAAATATTCATTTAATTTCCACAGTTAGTTATAGAATAAAGTTTGTAAAAAAATACTGAATTTTTATTCTGAACTATAACTTCACTGGGTTCTTTCTGTCCTGGTTCACGCATTGCCTTGTGTTATATTTACAATGGTGAAGTAGTGATGCAAACAGCACCGTGTGTCTTTAAATAAGGTCCTAAACAATTAAAATGATGGAGCAATACGTAGGTTGTTAAGTGTTACATAGAACATTACGTATTGCTATATCGACCCTAAATTTTACAGTGAGATACTTGGGTAACTGGCTTAAGTTCGGCCAGCCCTAATTTTGGCCACCGGTTGTTATTTTTGCAATGTGGAAAGTTATGAAATGCACTGCGTATGGCTAGATAGATGTCATGACGATTTATCCAGCCATACACAGTTCGTTTCATAATTTTTGGGCATGGAATAAAAATTGCCGAGGGCCGAAATTAAGGTTGGCCGAATTTAATTCAGTTAAGGTCTATTCATACTTATGACAAAACGTCTTTTGGACAAAGTCCAAAGGGAAAAGTCTAAAGGAAAAAGTCCAAAGGACAACGTATTCATACTTCTTTTGTCCTTTGGACTTTTCCCTTTGGACTTTTCCCTTTGGACTTTTCCCTTTGGATTTTGTCCTTTGGACTTTGTCCAAAGGACAAATTCTGAGTAGCGTTCATACTTCGTCCAAAGGACAAAGTCCAAAGGACGTTTTGGCTTGTCCAAAGGACGTTTTGGTTTGTCCTTTGGACTTTGTCCAAAGGACGTTTTGTCATAAGTATGAATAGACCTTTACTTTACAGGGTCGATGGAACCGAAGGAGCTAGTGGCAAAACAATGGTAGACAAAACGTTATGATTTAATTATGTTTATTTTAGCTTGATTTTTAAAGGTTGAGCTCAGGATTGCTTACGAGATACAAAGTTTAGATTTAACTCGGGTGTCAAAAAAGCTCGACTTGACTCTAAAATTGCTCGACTTTATAGTTTTTTTTTACTTTATTTGACTTTTAATGATTCAAAATAACAAAAACTGTCGCCATACAATGTATAATCTTTGGGATAGGTTGTTTTTTTTCAAACTTTTATTTCAAACATTTATTGTATTATAAAACATTAAAAAATAAAAATTGGAATAAATAACCAATACTAATCGTTACACGCATACAATATACGACTGCGAGGCATTTATGCTAAGTTTTTCTTTATACTAAATTCCAATCACGCTGCTAATGTCACTTAAACAAAAGTAAAAAAAGCTGCTATTAAAAGACGAACAGTCACTATAATGGACAATTTGCAAAGTATTATCGGCGATGTGCACGAATTGCGACCAACGAATTTATAATAATTAATTAAAAAAATCAAGTTTTATTAATTTCAGCACATTAATTATCAATTTCTTATCTTTCAAAATCGCCGAAGCAGTTCATTTTTTATTGCATTATTTTAAATATTGTTTGAAAAAAATTAATTAAACATTATTATAAAACAAAATGCTAATCTATTTTTCTTTTTATGAAAAAACGAAAAAAAATCAAAGAAAAATAGGCCAGAGAAAGTTTTTGGTGTAATGTAAAAAAAGTAGTGTTGAAAAACAAATTACAGTTAATTTTTAACACAGATTTGTTTAAAACAATCGTTTTAATAAATATACAAATATGGGCAATAAACTACTATGACTTTTACCTCTTTGATTAATTTAGGTTGAACATATTTTTTTAATCAAATATAATTTTTTACAATAGTTTAAAAGGTTTTTTTAAATAAACTATAGTTTTAAAACAATTAGAGGGTGTTTTACTGCTTTTTTTGTAAACAAACTTTAAACGATAATGTGCGTGCGTTTTTTGTGCAGGAAGGAGATTATAACAGAGGAAGTAGATTATAACAGAAGGCTGCAAACGCATTATTGCCGGGACCGTCGTGTCTCTATCCCCGTTAAGTCGTAAATTTAAATTTTGACCTAAACCAATTCGCTATAACAGCTCCTTGCTTCCATTTTTGTTGCTCTTAGCTGGTCTTAGTCTTACGACAGTTTAATTCAATATGGAGCCCCACAGTTTTCCTGCTTGCGGCTTTGAGAAATCCATGCCAAATAGAAAGAAACTTTATCATACATAAACAAAGGAACATTATGTTGTAATTGGTTGTATCAACATAAACCAAAGTTCTAGTAATTTGTTTATATATTTGTTAAGTCCGTTTCCGTAATTGTCTTTTTCTTAGTTGCCACGGTGGAACCTTCATACCACCACGATGAAACCTTTATCTCACGGTGGTGGTATCTTCGTCTTACCATTGTGGTGCATTTATGCAATATTAAGACAAATCCAGTAATACGTACCAACTACGTATGACCTAGGTGATATTAGAGCTAACTGCAGTGAAAATTACACACTATAATGGTCAGACGAAGTTGCAACCACCGCGGGATGAAAGCTTCACTATAGTAGCAGGAAGGTTTCACGCTGGTAACTAGGAAAAACACAATCATGAGAACGGGTTTCATCATATAAAATACAATGCACTTATATGAACAAGATGTAATCAAATATATCATAAATAGATCAATACACAAAATTTGGGGTTACTAAAAAAATTAAGGAGGCAGGTATTTTTTAAAATTTGTTTATGGCATTTGATTTTATCATTACTGGTTTTAGTTGGTTGGAAATGGGAGCGGGTTTTAAAAAATTGTTATGAACATTATTTTGCTGTGTTCTAAAACAAGCTTTTGGTCATGACCTCTAGTTTTATAAATGCAAATACTGGGAAAAAATTTAGATGGGTCGACTGCTACAAATCGATTTAAAATTATATATGTGTTCAAAAAATCATGTTTTATTTCGCAACTTCTAAAGTTTTAAAATTCATTCGTTTTGGCCTTTCCTTATATTTACAGACTGTGGCAGACCACATCTTTAAAAAATTTTACTTTTGTACCTTTTCAATTTATGTTTACTTTACTTTTGAACTTTAACGTTGTATTTTTTTAATGGTATTGATATAATTTTTAAGAAGGAGACCAAACACTTTGTTTTATCTGAACGACGGGTCTCTAATGGTATTGATATAATTTTTAAGAAGGAGACCAAACACTTTGTTTTATCTGAACGACGAGTCTCACGTAGGTGGTAAACCCTCGTACAAAGTAGGAATGTTTTTGGTGTGGGAACCACGTAACAGGCATTAATGTTCTAGATTTTGCTTTTAGCGCATTTTTTTGACAATGATCGCCTAATATAAGATGATTGTGGTTTTTATAAGTCTGAAGTTTGTAACGGAATATAATTCTGAAGTTTTTAAAGAAATATTATATTTATTCGAAGGTTTGTTACATTTTTAAGTAAAATATTCTCAAAGTGCCAGTTATTTTTTTTTTCATTTTTATTTCCTAAAGAAAAAACGCAAAATTTGTTCAAAAGTGTCGATTTAGTGACCATGTACAAAATCTTTCCTAACTTTTTTTAACTTCTGTATTATTCTAAATGCATTTTGTTGTTACCGTTCTTACAATCTAATGCTGTTAGTTTATATTTTACCCGCATCGGCCAGTCGTTCTCCGTGCTCTTTTCCAACCGTGATATCCAGCAGCTCGTCGACTCCCACTGATCCTTTCTGTCGAACATTTTGCATTTCTGCCTTAATTTGATCCAATTTGGATCTAGTGCAACCACACAAAGCTCCTCTTATTTGCTCAAACTGGCTCTGACAATCCTCGGAAATGCTAAAAAAAACCGGCATATAAAAACAGTATAATCTAAATCTAATTTTGGCAAAGGAACCCTGGCATTGTTACAAAAATTTGAAATGAAATTACAATTTATATCAATAGTCGCATAATTTAAAAATGAAGTTACGCCGTTGGAAGATTTTGGGAACAGCTATGTGATAAGACTGTACATTTCCTTGTTTGCTGTTTTTCACATAAACGTCTTGTTTCACAAACTGTAAAATAATGGTAAACAGACCATTATTCTCTAGTATTTTTTGCTTAAATGGTTTTTTGAACGTTTGCATAAAAATTAAATAAAATGCTAGATGATAATTTTTGTGAATTTTTCATTTTAATTTGGATACAAAATAGAATAATTATGCTAGTAAATTAAAGTGATTTTTGAATTAAAAAGCAAACAAATAAAAAACATAATTACATTATGCTAAAAAAGTTAGAAAATTACCTTTGGCTTAGAAGGCAATTTCTTTTTGCTTGACAAGCTTCTATTCTTTTTTCTGCCAAAAAAGGGGCCATTCCAAGCATTATATTTTTTTCGGCCAGGTCACCTTTTTGTCCAACACAAATTTTAAAAGCTTTAGCGAAATTGATTTTATCTTTCATTAGTCTTTCTCTGAAATTAAAATTATCATAGTCCCGAAAAGGATTTATATTATAGTACGCAATAATTTTTGAAATTTTTTTATATCACAAAATTTGAGTTAAAATTTCGTGCTAAAACTAAATATTCCAAAAATATTCAAGTTTTTATATCAAATTCTTCCTGTTGTATCGATGAGCTCGAACAGTTAAAACGTATGTGCAAATGAAGTTTTATTTTTATAAAATGGTTTTAAATTTCATTTAAATTGTGGTTGTATGGCTTTCCAATGTTTAAATCAAAATTTTAAAAAAATTAGAAAAGGTAAATTTATTTTATTTTATAAACAGGATTTAATTTTACAATTAATCCACATGATGCTTGTTCATTTTAAAACTACGCAGGATTTTTATTGCTATGTGTTTATACTATTTTAAACCATAAATTAAATACCACCTCAAATAAAATTTTTCTTACTCTACAGGATCATCACCAGGCATAGGAGGTTTTATTCCCACCAACGGTAATTCCAATTTAGGTGGCAAAATTGTCGTTACTCCCTCCTGATCCAAACAATTCTGGGCCTTTTCTCGAACAAACGACATGAATTCAGCTAAACTTTTGGATTAATATTTTTGCTAAAGTTATAAACGGGCTGGGGTAATCAATTTTCACAATTACTATTTCAGTCGCCAATAATCTATACATTTAAAAAACAAACCCAATTTTGAATTAACCTGGAAAGAATTTTGTAAATATGAATTTCAAGTTAGCCAAAAAACACAGCAAAGACATACGAGCTACATTAAAAAAATATTATTTATAAAACATTAAATTTTAACCAAATACAAAAATTTTGAAACTTTAAGCAGAGAACTTGGAGCCTTAAACAGTTTTAGAAACTCGGAGACGCAAAAATGGGAATTCGGAGCCCAAAAATTGATTGAGTTATGCTTGGGCTTAAGTAAAATTTCGAATTTTCGACTCCGAATTCCTCACTTGCGGTCGAATTGCCAATTTTTGCCTTCAAATTTTGAATTTTTAAGTATGTTTCAATCCCATTTAAATAATAACGTTTAATAGTATACCAATTAGTTTTGAACTTATACCCTTAAAACAGGTTTTCACACGTTGAGGAGTTCGCTCCCAGAAATTTTTCATCATGCGGACGACAGTCTGAATCGGAGGGGGCAGCTCCGCCAAAGGATCTCTACCGAATTCTGGAAGTGGACAGTCTTCGCTAGAAAATAGAAATATACATTTAAAAAACTTCAAATTCATTTTCGTTTTTTATTCAGAAAATTGAAAAACTGAAAGATTTCCCCAATCGATCAATATCACGTAAGTGTGATTGAGGTCTGGAAAGTACGTTCCCAACTGTTGAATCACCTTAATTCTTTGCCAGAAAACCATGCAAAAACTAACCTACTAATAAGGTTAGTTCATACATTGTCCAAAGTGTCCAAAGGACAAAGTCTAAAGTACAAAGTCCAAAGGACAAACATACCCGTCAAAATTTCTTTTGGACTTTGTCCTTGGACATTTTGGATTGTCCAAAACGGGTCCTTTGGACACTTTGGACGAAGTATGAACCAGCCTTGTCTAAATTGAAATTCATACGAACAACCAATCTGCTGGACGCGTCAAAATGTTTGTGCAAATTAAACAACACTATATACAAATTATGTAAATTACCGTATTACGTGAGCTTTATCGATTAGCTGAAATTTACAAATAAAATAAAATAAAAAATATAGTAAATTTATTGTTGCAAAGTTTATTGTTATATAACGTACTACATGATTATTGTTTAATATTTTATATGATTATTGTATAATATATTTAGAAATTAAGATAGCATCTACAGTAAACAGAACGCATTACGATATTAAGCTGCACAAGTAAATTTTTTCCCTAGATAGAAAGCTTATACTCTTCTGACTATGAAGAATTAGGACGGAAATTGGAATGTATGTGTACACAAAGGTCTGGAAGAGTATTTTGCGTAATAATGTATTATGGTTGAATTATATCTGGCTGACCTCAAAAATAAAAATGCAGACATGAGGGGACAATTAAATTTGTGGGGTTATGACGTTTTTTTAAAAGTAATAAGAACGCAGAAGTTTTTGTTTCTTTTTAAGTCCTCTTTTTACAAAATATACAAAAATTAACCAACTTTAGCCTTTATTAACTCATATCAACACACAAACCAGACCCGTCTAATTTGCCTTTCATATTATTATATCAAGACATTTTAGCCAAAAACCAATATAATTTCGGGACCAGAAAAACACTTACTTAAAAAATACTTTGGATATATTTGTTTCAATTTCTTGAAATTTATTCTCGGTCATAGACCTCAATTTGGATTGACCTTCAATTTTCATGCAACTGAAAAAGTTACGGAAAGCAATATCACAGTTTTCTTGACATTTTGATCTCTAAAATAATTTCGTTACTTATTAGACATTTTTATCTAAATATTAATAAAAATAAATAAACTTTTAAATTATAATACAAATTTGTTTTTTTTAGTTATAAAAAGTTTTAAAAGAATAAAAAAAAACAAAATATATTTTATCGCTTCATGGGTGACCACGGCGAAGCAGCAACACGACCCTACGGTGGGATTTAACCCCGGGATGCCAGTGTTGGTATGGGGAATAAGTATTTGTAATTTTTTTCGTCTTCTCTCTTCTTCTTTTTTTTACTTACTTACTTATGTAATTGGCATATAGTGACATGCTATATAAAAATCAGTGGTTTAATTAAGATGTTTTAATAGCACTCTAAAACATAATCCTTTTTTTCGTCTGTAAACAAGTTGATGGACAGGGTCGATGGAGCCGAGGGGACTTGGTGCCGAAAATAAAAATCCCTAAAACCTATATCTTAGCATAAGCGAAGCCTAAAAGAAAGATCAAAAATTTTCTGACGGCTCCAAGTTCCGTAATTTCGGCTCTAAAGACCCCGTACCTTTTTGAATTGCAATATTTTAACGAGTTTCTTAGTTAAAAAAGATGATATTTTACCCGTTCCCATGATCACCTTTTCCCCGATTACCACAATGAAACCTTCGTCCCACGGTAGTGGTGTATTCGTCTGACCATTGTGGCGTGTAAACTTTATCGCGTTTAATTCTACGTATCACCTAAGTCATATCTAGGTGATACGTAATGCTCCATGTGTAGATAAATAGTGCATAATTGCTACCGTACCAGTTTTAGCAATTTTAATTTGCTCGCTTACTGCGCACTGAACGAAAAAATTGGAATAATTAAACCTGGTACGGTAGCAATTATGCCAATTTTATTCACGCATGGAGTATTACGCATCACCTAGGTTTGACTAAAGATCTAAAACTTTCTAATAAGTTTACATCATTTTATAACTTTATAATAGGTTCTTGTTATTAAATATTTATCTGAATTAAAAATAGCTTACCATTAATAATAAACTAAATATAACTGTTAATATTTGACTTTCCACTAGGTTCATAGTTACAGATATCATGTGATGGGATATGAAAAATTGCAACTTATGGTTCACTTTAATAGTTTCCGCTAGTCAAAAAATACTACTATTAAAAAAATCTAGTTTTTGTACGTATAGTAAAACTTTTTTTAATTTTTAGTTTTAACATACGTAGGCGACAATGTGAAGAATTATAAAAAAAATTCATATTTTATTGTCTGGTGAATTTAAGAGGTTCTTTTAAAAATTGACCCTTTTCAAATAAAAGGAAAGTATTCAATTTTTGCAATTTTTTTTGTGAAACCCGAATATTACGACAAAAAACTGGTTTTTTAAGTTCACTGAACGTTTATTTCATGATTTTTTTTAAAAATCATGTTGGCTTTCTTATTAAAACTATAAAGAAATACAAAAGAATTAAACAAAGTTTTAAATAATATAAATAACAGCATCACTTAACTTAAGCATGAGAAATGGGATCGCTGATTTTTTAAAATTTTTACTCTTGACATATTTTATTTTACATTTTCTTAAAACTTTTGAACTTTTTAAAAGCTGCTCAAACCAGATTAACTAGTGGAAACATAAACACAAGGAGTTTTATAAACACAGGTGCCGAATGAAAAGAGACAAGCTTGTTCAAACCCAAGTGACAAGTGACAACAACCTTGTGAAGTTTTTTTGGTTAATTTGCAGTTAAGTTTGCTTTTTAGGCAATTTGCAAAGTTTGCTTTTTAGGCAATTTGCAGTAAGTCGTTGAAATGTCAAATTTTGTCTTTTAGTGCTGAGTTTCTTTACATATTTTAACGTTAACCGTAAAGTAACTTTAGCAATAAACCACAAATTTTATCAGCTCAAGCAAAAAATCCTGTCTTGAAATCATATATAATAGAAAAAGTCAAAATTTAAGTGTCAAATCAAGTATAATATTGGAAATATAATTTCGACATTTAAAAAGTGCGGTTATTATTCGATCGACTTTAACATTTGCGCAAAACAACGATATCAAAATAATTTGCGATTAACTATTTTGTGAATTATAAAAAAATTTAAATTATTAATCAAATAAAAAATTTCGAAATAGTTAAAACTAAATAAACTATTACAGTTTACACTATGTGACGAGTAAAATGAATAGTTTAGTTTTTATAACTAAAGAATTGTTTGCTTCAGACATGGTGTAAAGACAAATTTTATTAAAACACGTTTATTCCAACGTTTCGATCATATAAAACAAATCATCATCAGGGATCTAAAAGTATAACAGATGTAACACGATGAAATAATAAGTCAAATCTATTAGTCAAAAGAACGCTTAATGTAACAAATTACTAAAAAAATAACTGTAAAAATATTATAAGGCGTATTTCTTTAACAAAAGTGTATAAATAGGCGGAACAAGATTAGTCATTTCAACAGAGTGTATATTTAACAAATTAGAATTACTTTTGTTAGCTAATATATAACAAGCTTCTTTAAAACATAAACCATGATAATTGTCATCAAACGAGAAGAGCTTAGAAAAGCTAAAACTATGACTGGTATTACGAGAATGCAATGAAACACCTGAAAGAAATGAAACATTGGCTGAACTATTTACAGCACGTTTGTGTTCCGTAAAACGGGTTAAAAAGTTTCTTTGGGTGCGACCAATATAGGCACCTTACACTGGAACTCGGTTTATACATGAAGTATGCAATACACATAGCGAGTCACCATAATGGAAATTACCGCATCTCTTACTTATCTTTTGCAGTATGCAGATCAAGCGATCGAAAGCGCGCGAAATTTTGATCGATGATCTGCATACTACAAAAGATAAGTAGGAGTACGGTAATTATCCATTATGGTGACACTTATGTTTATTGCATACTTCATGTATAAACAGAGTTCCAGTGCAAGGTGCCTATAAAAACAATTACATTTGTCACAAGTTAAAAGGTATACAACATTATTACTGGCCAAATTTTCGAACTGCGCAGGCGACTCATTTTGGTAAAACAAAAGAGACCGAATGAATTTAGACGACCGATAAAAAGTTTGAAAACCCGCTTTATTTAAAATGCCCTTTATAATGTTAGAATTTTTGCCAAAAAACGGAAGTATAATAGAAGGTAAGGCATTTTTAGGTGTAGGTGGTAGGGTACACTCAGATTTGAGACGTGATGTATCAAAAAACTTGGCCACAAAATCCTTAGAATATCCGTGTTTGTTTATAAAAATGACAGATAAAAAATTGAACTTATCGTTAAGCAAAAGTAAATCAGTGCAGTATCGAAACGCGCGCAGTTTTAAAGTATTAAAAGTGCTTCAAATGTATTGTCGCGGGATAAAAGAGTACTTTGATAAATAACGGTTAGAGTGAGTTGGCTTACGATACACTTGCAGGTTAATTTGACTTTCAGATCTTTTAATAAAACAATCTAATGGTAAACAATTTGCGCTCTCAAACTCAGCTGTAAAACGAATCTTAGTAGATTTTAAAAACTCATGAAGCTCATCTAGAAATGTGTTTACCAAAGTATTGCTGTTAAAATAAGGCACCCTGCACTCAAATATTAGAAAAACATCTTTTTATCTACGATAAAACACTGGCTTAACTACATCAGAACAAACATTTTTTTTAAAAATTACCTTCTAAACTACCTAAGTATAAATCACTAATAGAAACAGAGATAGGGCTGCCCATTGACAGACCGCTATTTTCAAACAGTAATTCATTATTAAATTTTAAAAAAACTATATTATTTAAAACATTTCGAAACAATTTAACAATAGTAGGAATACTAGCATCATTAAAAAATGAAACATTTTCACGCCAAAAACGCTGAGTGTTTGATAAAAGCATTTTATCGACTGTTTTAATTCTGGCTAAAATCCGTTATACTTTTAATTTCAAAAAATCCGAACTTATACATGACAATAAATTTAATACTCTATTCCCAAAAATTCGGTGTTTTTATAAGAACGGTATTTGTCCGAACAAGGAATTTTAAGAAATTTTCTATTTGTTATTAATGACACTTCCAGTAACTTCAGAGCTCGATTGATGTTTTGGCTTGTGGCCCAAAATTTTGTTTGCCACCTAAAAAAGTCCCTGTACTTGGAACAATTGATCCGCAAAAAATACGTTAGTAAAATTGGAAAAAGTCAGATATAAGTGTTCCTGTGATCGTATACCCTCGCAGTCTCTTCGTGTTTATAGCGTAGTTCTGTTTTAATAGTGTACCAAGACCTGTATATAAAAAAGTTAAGTTGTTATTTCAGAATTAAAAAAGAAGAAGCAGAAAAGAAGATTTAATATTTGTGTCTGCAGATAGGGTTCTAAAACCGTCGTTTTAAATAAACAAAATTATTTTTCTAAATTATCAACTCATTTCACAATTCGTAATGTTATATGTATAACATCTTCGTTCATTTACGTATTGCTCTTGGTTTTTTCGCCGTCCGGATTTTCCATGCAAATTTAAAACATTTTTTGCACTGGTCCGGATTATTAGAAAACACTCGGGCTGGCTCGAGACGCTACTTTATTCACCTCATACAATTACAAAACTGCGATTTTTACCGATTTTTGACCATAGCTTTCAAAAGATTTTTTCTAAGCCTAAGCCTAAACAAAACCTTGGCCTAAACTTAAGCAAACCTAGCCTAACCAAAAACCTAGCCTAGCCTAGCCTAAATCTAGCCTAGGCAAGCCTCACAAAGTGCTAGAAAAACTAGCTAAAGCCTGAGCCTAGCCTGAGAAACTGCCTAGCCTAAGAAAAAGACTAGACCTAGCAAAATCTAGCCTAAGCAAAAGCCTAAACCTAACCAAAACCTACACCTAATCTTAAACAGCAAAACCTGAGCCTACCTAAGCAAAACCTAAAAATCAAGCATAATTTTTTTCATGATAAAGTTTTATTTAACGTTGTGTTTTCAAATATTAAAAAAAAACCATCATCACTTTTGCCTGAGATGAAAAAACCCTGTTTGGCGACCTTATACAAGCAACAAAGACACTTTTTGAAGAAAAAAAATGTCCATACACCGGCTGTCCATAAATATCACGAACTACTGTACAAATGGATTAATACCTTTTACCGGAGGGCCAGTCGCAATTCCCCAGTAGTCCTATTTCCCCAGAAAATATTCCCCAGAAACCTAAGCCTAACCAAAACCTAAGCCTAAGCCTAAGCCTAAATCTAAGCCTAGACAAAAGCCTAAGCAAAGTCTAAGAAAAACTAAGCCTAAGCCTGAGCCTAAGCCTGAAACTAAGCCTAAGCCTAAGAAAAAGACTGAGCCTAAGCAAAATCTAAGCCTAAGCAAAAGCCTAAACCTAACCAAAACCTACACCTAAGCTTAAACAGCAACACCTGAGCCTACCTAAGCAAAACCTAAAAATCAAGTATAATTTTTTTCATGATAAATTTTTATTTAACGTTGTGTTTTCAAATATTAAAAAAAACCATCATCACTTTTGCCTGAGATGAAAAAACCCTGTTTGGCGACCTTATACAAGCAACAAAGACACTTTTTGAAAAAAAAATGTCCATACATCGGCTGTCCATAAATGTCACGAACTACTCTACAAATGGATTAATACCTTTTACCGGAGGGCCAGTCGCAATTCCCCAGTAGTCGTATTTCCCCAGATAATTTTCAGTACTAATTCCAACGATTTTCCAATTCCCCAGAACGCGGTCACAATTGCCCAGAATGCAGTCTCGATTCCCCAGAACGTTGTCTCGATTCCCCAGAATGCAATCTCGATTCCCCAGAGGGCGGTTTCGATTCCCCATAAAGCCGTCTCGATTCCCCAGAAGCAGATTTTATGAATTTGGCGTTGTATATTATTTAGAATTACTGTTTTTTTAACACTTTTTGTACTATTTTTAATATAATTTTCGTCTGATTGTTATACTAAGTGGTTGTTGTTTCTAAGTATTTTTTCTAAATTTTATTGCTAAATAATATTTTAGGTGCTTTGCAATTTTGAATTACGTTTTACTCCAAACCACATCTAAAAGTTTCCTTCTGTTTTTCTTTAACTTTCTTTAAAATTGCGACAAAAACTGAGGGAATCAAAATTTTTAAATGGCCAAAACCTGTTTTTTGAGCTTTAGATTCATTGAAATATATCTCAAAATAGAACAACTGGTAAACAATGAAATTATTACCGTTAGATAATCATAATCTGAGCTTTCGATCGCACTATACTTTTGTCTGACAAAAATTAATATCTAAGTTGATATCTAACTTTTAGTAAAATTCGTCATAACTGTGGTGTTCTACCTTAAAAGATTTTTTTGTGTTTCAATAAATTTCACCTGGTTTTCTGTTTTTGTTTGAGTTTAAATTTCGTAACTGGTATCTTCTTAATAATATTTATGTTTTATTATTACATTAAATTTTTTCTTATAAATTATTTCTATAAATAAATATTTTTTTAAATTTTATTATTGTAATGCCTAGTTGGTAGATGCTAGATGGATTGTATTTTAGTATTAAATTTGCGTTTTATTGACTTTTGTAAAATTATGCTTACAATTCAAACAAACCTAGAAAGATACAATATAAGAATGTTAAATATATGATATATAAGAATAATTGTGCTACTGCTAAATTTCTGGGGAATCGAGACCTTTTCTGGGGGAACGCCTTATGGGGAATTGCGACTGCTTATTGGGGAAATGGGAATGGCTTCTGGGGAAATAGGAACGGCTTCTGGGGAGATAGGAATGTCTGGGGAATCGACACTCTTATGGGGTAAACACTAAATTCCACCGACTCCGACTCCGTCCAAAATCCACCGTAACTTACCGTAGTTTTTAACATTATGCAAACTTTTTCAATTTTGACTTAATAACGCAATTTTTCTGCAATATAGCATAGAAAATAGTGAGATTTTGACTTGGTAAACTTTTTAACACCTTTCAACAACATGTTTAAAACCTTTTATTTGTCCGGAAAGAATATTTTTGGCAAAATATCTTCCAACATAAATATTTTTTTTTCTTTAGGCACTAAATTATTCGGCATTTCAATAGTTTTTAAGCTTTTTTTAGACTTTCATCATGATTTTTTTAGGCTTCGCTTAGACTTAGGAAAAAAGTTTTTTTTATCTTGATCTTTGGTCTGCAAAAATTTTTTAACATAAAACATCTTTTTTATTGTTTATAATATATATTTAATTTAAAAACCAAAAACTGAATCTTAACCCATAAGCCATACCTTAAATTTATATAAAAAATCTTTAATCAAACGAATCAAAACAAAAATCTAAGCCATTTTCTTGCACTAAAATAATAATAGGAAGTTTATCAATTTTTTAAGCATAATTAATTTGAATTTCCACTTTAAAATTTACTAATTTTATGGTTTTTAAGCTTAATTTAATGTCTTTTATAGTGTAATTATGTTAAAAATTATTAATTTTTAAAAATTTACATGTAGAAAGAGCTAAATTAATTCAAAAAGCATTTAACTTTGTTTATTTTGTTCGAGTTTTTGTTGATTCCGCCTGACCTGCACATCAATATATAATTTGCAGAAATTTGAGGCGGAGTCGGAGTCGGTGGAATTTAGTGTTTACCTCTTAATGGGGGGCGCTACGCGCCAGGGTTGCCAGGTTAGCCCCTTTGGGGCTATTTTTAGCCCCTTTTTTGGGCCGATAGCCCCTAAAATTTGAAAATAGCCCTTAGCCCCTTTTTTAGCCCCTTCTCCCAAAAATAGCCCCTTTTATGGCCCCTTTTTGGGTCAGCTTCAAAAATAAAAAAAACAACGAAAATTGTCCAAAATCTTTGAGAAAATGATCACTGCTGGTGATATTGTACACTTTTAAATGGTTGTTTAGTACTATTATTCATGCTGCTGCTGGAAATTCACTGTTTTTTTTTTGTTTCAAAGATTTTTTTTACTTTTTTTTTGTCTTTTCTAATCTTCGCTTCGCTTTCCTTCACTATCAGATATCGTTTCGCTCTGCGCAAAACTTCGCTTTATTTTTCCAATCTATTGATGTAATGGCTGTCTCAGTTTGTTAAATAAAATGTAACATTATCATTTTTGTTTAAATTCATTTATACAAATTTCCAATAATTATAAATTTAAAAGCAAGTGGCGGTTTTTTTTATTTTACAATTTGTTTCAAAAAATACAACATTAAATAATAAAAATAAAAATTTATCATAATAATTTTTAAGTTTTGCTAAGATCTTTCAGAATAACGTACATTTGGCTTTTGGGGAGGGGTAAAACCCACATCGACTGAGCGGACGGACGAAAATCAATGGGGTAAAACCCACACCGCCGGACCGCCAAAAACCGTTAATAACTCTAAAACTCTAACTTGTTATTTATTATTTTTTTGATGTTGCATTTTTTTTAATTGTTTGTGATTTGTGGCATGAAAACTGACTTGTAATAATTAAAACAATATTTTAAATTTAAAAGTGTTTTGCTGCTTAGAATTTGCAAGATTAAAAATTAATTAAAAATTTGTACCCCAGCAGCTTTTTTTAAAATTTTTACCCTAATGAAAAATTTATTGGTTTTATGTTTATTAAAAAATTGTTTTAGTATTAAATTAGAACCTATAGAGTGGCTGCGATCGGGGCAATCGCAGCTGTTAAGCTGTTATGCTGCCCAAAATTTTCAAATTTAAAATTTTTTTTTTTTTTTAAATTTTGGTTTAAGTTTTGGTTTTGGTTAAAATTTTGGTTAAATTCAAAAAAAAATAGTTTATAAAAGAGTTCTTTAAATTTGAAATGTTCAATTTAAAAATGTGTTTTTATGCAATAAAAATATTTTTTTATTGTGTTTAATTGATTAATATTGAAGTTATAAGCATTTGAATTGCTTAAATACTGCTTTAAATAGTTTAAAAAACAATGAAATATGTGTGTAATCTATATTTTTGCCTTTATTTAACAAAAATCGATAGTTTTTAAAAATAGCCCCTTTTTACTCCAAAAATAGCCCCTTTTTTCAAATTTTGGCATTTTTCGACAATTTCGATAGCCCCTTTTGCCCCTTTTTGTCCGAAAAATAGCCCCTTTTTCATTTTTAGACCTGGCAACCCTGCTACGCGCTAGGAAAAAATGTTCCGAGCAATCTCCCAACAAAAGGGGTGAATCTCCCAACTGTGGAATCTCCCAACAGTTGGTGGAAAGTCCCAACAGAATCAAAAAATACGTGTGCAACAAACACCATTTTATTTTTTAGTCAATTAACACTATAATTAATAAAAATATAGTATTAAATACGGAAAACTCGTCTTTTGGATGTGATTTTGTAAACGCACTTTTCAAAAGACAAGTTTTTCCTGTTTTTCGAATAAAACAATCTATTGAAAACCTTTTTTATCTAAGCCTAAGCAAAAGCCAAAAATCAAGCAAAATTTTTATCATGGTAAACTTTTATTAAATTCTTTATTCAAAAAACTGAGTACCTAAGCCTAAGCAAAACCTAAAAATCAAGCAAAATTGTATTATGGTAAATTTGTATTTAATGATGCTTTTTAAACTGAAGAGTAAAAACTTTATTTTTTTTCTAAGCCTAAGCAAAACCCAAAAATCAAAAAAAAAATCTCATTGGGGTGGAAACTTGCATTTTTGAAAGTACGTTTACAAAATTGCATCATTCCATTTATCATTCACTTAATGCATGTATTTATTTTCGGTTGTTTAAAATTATCGTGTTTAACACCGGTTTTGCAAACGTATTTCTAATATTTGAACTGTTGGGAGATTCATCGATTGGTTGGGACTTTCCACGTTGGGACTTTCCTCAGTTGGGACTTTGCCCGATACCTCTTAATGGGTATCGGGCAAAGTCCCAACTGAGGAAAGTCCCAACGTGGAAAGTCCCAACCAATCGATGAATCTCCCAACAGTTCAAATATTAGAAATACGTTTGCAAAACCGGTGTTAAACACGATAATTTTAAACAACCGAAAATAAATAAATGCATTAAATGAATGATAAATGGAATTATGCAATTTTGTAAACGTACTTTCAAAAATGCAAGTTTCCACCCCAATGAGAATTTTTTTTTGATTTTTGGGTTTTGCTTAGGCTTAGGAAAAAAATAAAGTTTTTACTCTTCAGTTTAAAAAGCATCATTAAATACAAATTTACCATAATACAATTTTGCTTGATTTTTAGGTTTTGCTTAGGCTTAGGTACTCAGTTTTTTGAATAAAGAATTTAATAAAAGTTTACCATGATAAAAATTTTGCTTGATTTTTGGCTTTTGCTTAGGCTTAGATAAAAAAGGTTTTCAATAGATTGTTTCATTCGAAAAATAGGAAAAACTTGTCTTTTGAAAAGTGCGTTTACAAAATCACATCCAAAAGACGAGTTTTCCGTATTTAACGCTATATTTTTATTAATTATAGTGTTAATTGACTAAAAAATAAAATGGTGTTTGTTGCAAACGTATTTTTTGATTCTGTTGGGACTTTCCACTAACTGTTGGGAGATTCCACAGTTGGGAGATTCACCCTTTTTGTTGGGAGATTGCTCGGAACCTCTTAATGGGGGGCGCTACGCGCTAGGAAAAAATACATTCTGCATAGTGCATAATATCTTCGGAAAGAATCTCTTCTGCAAGAATAACTTTTGCAAAAATACATTCCAATAAAATATCTTCGGAAAAAATAACTTTTCGCCGTGCGTCGGGGAAGATATTATGCTGGAAGGTATTTTTTCCGCCCATCAAGAAATCGACTAGTGAGACGCGCAGCGAAACTAAAATAAAGCAATCTTATAATTTAAAACATTGCCAACTGCGAAATTATAAACCAAAAACTGTTTGATTGATGTTAAATTGTGCTAAATTACTACACTACGCTTTAAATATAAATTAATACACTGGTAAATTTATTAAACTAAATTAAAAGTACACTGGTTTGTTTAATTTAATTCTAAACTTAAAATTACTAGCTTATGGACAAATTAAAAACTTAATGCTTCTAAAAACTTAAAGTATAAAATCATACTAGTGTAAAAGGCTTTAAAAGCAAATTAACACTTAGTTTTAATTAAATTTATTTGTCCTGAGCCTAAGCAAAACCTTGAAATCGAGCGAAATTGTATTGTAATGCATTTTTTAATAATGTTTTATTAAAAAATCTAGTTTTGGTTATCAATGGTTTGTAATGTTTTAAATAATACGATTTGTTTATTTTTATTCCGCTGTGCTAAACTTTATGGTTTTGAAAACTCAGTATAAAACATTCTTCGTTAGTTTTAAATGCTTTAAAAATTATTCAAAACTTTGTTTTAATTAAATTTATTTTCCTAAGCCTAAGCAAAACCAAAAATCAAGCTAAATTGTATTATGATACATTATTAAATAATGCTTCTTAAAAAAATGTTGATATTTTTATTATTTACAGGTTGTACGTAATGTTTTAAATTATAAAATTGTTTATTTCCATTCAGCTGCGCGATTCTAGGAAATTTGAACGCCAGCACTTGATCGCCGAGCATTTGACCGCCAGCATTAGAACGTCGCGCACTTGAACGCCGAGCATTAGACCGCCGAGCATTAGACCGCCGCAGTACGCGTTGCTTTAAAAAGGACGTTAAAACTCCCCGCAAAGGTGGTATAAACTCCCCCCAAGAATAAAAAAAAACTCAATAGAATATAAAAAATGGCTTTAATATAATATTTAAACAAAGCAATGTTGTTTTAACAATAAACGATAAGTCAAAAATTTATATTTTTCCTTGAAAATAAAGAAAAAAACTTAGTAAACAGTTAGTTCTTTGATAATTTAATCCTGTTTTTCCTGAGCCTAAGCAAAACCTAAAAATCAAACTAAATTTTTATGATAAATTTATATTTAATGGTGTTTTTTTAAGATAATTAATTTTTTCCTAAGCCTAATCAAAACCTAAAAATTAAACAAAAAGTTTATACTTAATAGTTTGTTTTGCAAAAACAAAAAAAACTAAAACTTTATAGGTTTGGGGAGTTTATACTGTGGTAGTGTTGTGTTGATACAATTCTATGTAGGTGGCGGA
The DNA here is from genome assembly GCA_030248175.1 of Microlaimidae sp. YZB2_3. NCBI lineage: Eukaryota > Metazoa > Nematoda > Chromadorea > Desmodorida > Microlaimidae > Microlaimidae sp. YZB2_3. The sequence continues at coordinate 7,441 of JASAMX010014189.1, read as the reverse complement.
AATCGTGGGGTGTTGCGGGGGGGGTTTTTTTTTTGGGTTGGGTTTTTGGGCCCTCCCTTAAAAAATTTGCATGAAATTTATATGGAATACTGCGGCGGTCTAATGCTCGGCGGTCTAATGCTCGGCGTTCAAGTGCGCGGCGTTCTAATGCTGGCGGTCAAATGCTCGGCGATCAAGTGCTGGCGTTGAAATTTCCGGACACCCGCTGCGCGCCTCACTCGTCGGTTTATTCATCCAACGTTCAGCCTTAGAAGGGCGGAAAGAATACCTTCCAGCATAATATCTTCTGCGACGCACGGCGAGAAGTTATTTTTTCCGAAGATATTTTACTGGAATGTATTTTTGCAAAAGTTATTATTGCAGAAGAGATTCTTTCCTAAGATAATATGCAGAATGTATTTTTTCCGGACACCTAATGGAGAATCGAGACTGTTTTTCTAGGAAATGCGACGTTGCCCCGTAGTCCGCTCCTTTTACAGTTACGTTTTATATAAACATTAAAAACTGCACAAAAGTACCATATATATTTATTTAATAACCAAAAAAAAACACATAATATAAACGCAAATACGCTTAAAATTAAAAGTGAAAATATTGAAAAAAAAGTCGATTTTAAATACTTCGGTAACAATAATTTCTCGCCCTCCGTCGCGGAAGATATTTATTATGCTGGAAGGTAAAAAATACTTTCAAAAATCCTCATTTTGTATCCATCCCATAACTTTTTATCTGCTTTATCTTAGGCTTAAAATTAGGATTTTCAGTTTACAATTAATCTTAAAATATGACTACTTTTTGTCTGGGTAATTTTTTTATGGGGCATGGGCGAAAAGTCTCGGGCGGCCGGGCAATAGCAGAAGATAAAACCTGGGTGGTTTTTAAAAAATCGTATTTAAATCTACACTTTACCAAAAATTAATTTATAAAACTTAAGTTTAGTTGTTTTACTACATTTGAGCAAAAAAATAGGTAAAATTTTTTATTTCACGGAGAATTAAATAAAAATATTTTATGGCATTATCAACAATATCAAATTTGCGACTTAATCGCCGCCAACATAAACTATAATTCTAACAAAATATCAACATAGCTATCAGGGCCGTAGCCAGGGGGGGATCGGGGGGATTAATCCCCCCCTCAAATTCTGGGAAGGCAAAAAATTTTGTAAGGGTCCCCCTTTGGTTTTTTTAAAAAAATTAGAAAAAAATTTTTTTCCAAATTACTCTGTAATGTATTAAACAAAGCTATCTAAAATGCATTATTTAAAGTGATTTAGGTTCATGAAAACTCTTATTTATAAAAAAGGAATTATTTATAATTCAAAACATTAGTGCAGTCAGGGCCGTAGCCAGGATTTGAATTGAGGGGGGGGGATTTTTTGGAAGGTGGTTTATAGGGGCCCACAAGGGGGGTCTGGGAGGCGGGAGCCCCCCAGCGGGGTCAAGGGGCAGAGCCCCTTGTCAGGGGGGTCCGGGGGGCAGAATGCCCCCCGGGGTGGAAAATTTTTTAATTTTAAGCTTTTAAAGGGCATCAGGAAACCTAAATTTAAGTATGGTACTAAATCTTTATTTATTTTCAGTTGTTTTTTTAAATAAATACAACAAAATAAAATAGTTTTAGGTATTTTATTACTATTTTAATAAAAAAGAACAAACGTTTTCTAAAAATAAAAAATCTTTATTTAATTTAAGTTTTTATAGTAAATGCTTCAGTTATTAATATCCAAAGTTTGCTCTTCTTTTTGTGCTTGTTGCGAATTCCTTTACGATTTCTTCCACTGGGACCGGAACATCACGGTGAACAGAAAGGTGGGCAAGGGCGGTAAACCTTTCCTGGGTCATGAAGACGGTTTTAAAGTGAGTAACCAAAGCATTTACAATAAAAAATCTTAAGAAAACCGCTTTTTTATACCAAAAAAGTGGTTGAATCGTGACTTCCCGCTCTTTGATACTGCCGCTTTTATGCAAATATTTTCACACAAAACAAAAATACAATATTTTTAAACTCACTGCACTAATGTTTTGAATTATAAATAATTCTTTTTTTTTATAAATAAGAGCGTTTATGAACCTAAATCACTTCAAATAATGCATTTTAGATAGCTTTAATACATTACAGTGATTTGGAAAAAAAATTTTTTTTCTAAATTTTTAAAAAAACCAAAGGGGGGACCCTTACGAAATTTTTTGCCTTCCCAGAATTTGAGGGGGGATTAATCCCCCCAATCCCCCCCTGGCTACGGACTTGGCAGTGAGTTTAAAAATATTGTATTTTTGTTTTGTGTGAAAATATTTGCATAAAACTATTTTATTTTGTTGTATTTATTTTAAAAAAAACAACAGAAAATAAATAAAGATTCAGTATCTAAATTTAGGTTTCCTGGTGCCTTTTAAAAGCTTAAAATTAAAAAAAATTTCAACCCCAGGGGGCCTTCTGCCCCCCGGACCCCCCTGACAAGGGGCTCCGCCCCTTTACCCCGCTGGGGGGCTCCCGCCTCCCAGACCCCCCATTTCTGGGTGGCCTCCCGCCCCCGGACCCCCCATTTCTGCGGGGCTCCCGCCCCCGGACCCCCAATTTCTGGGGGGCTCCCGCTCCCAGACCCTCTTGTGGGCCCCTATAAGCACCTTCAAAAAAATCCCCCCCCTCAATTAAAATCCTGGCTACGGCTCTGGCTATCTGAAATGACTTCAAAGGCTCAAAAAGAGCGCTTATTTAAGTCAGTTTTATCCTATTTGCAAAAGAAAATTTCCTTGCCTTGATTCTACTTTCTTCAACAGCCAATTTAAGGTAGAACTTCACAGTTTTTTTTTGACGACAGATCTTTTTGAATTACATCTTACTATATACGTAGTTTGGCTTGCTGATTCAATTTTTGACATTCATTTTTCTGTAAAAAATTGTTATCGTCCACAATCATCAAATAACATCAATAAAATACATGTCAAAAATACAAAACAGTAATAAAGTTTATTACCAAAAATTTTCTATTTTTTCATTTTCTATTTAGCGTATCTTAAATAATAAAACATTTTTTATTAAGTAAAAAGCTAAAAAAATTTTTTTTCGGCATTAAAATATGGTGGAGCGACTACTTGAACCCATGGATCAGAGGATCCGAGCGCGACGTACTAACCACTCGGCTACTGGGTCTTCTGGAATTTTCAATTAAATGGAGCTTTTAAAGGAATGGTTCAAAATGTAGTTTCTCAGCGTCAATTAAAAGAAAATTAAACAAAAATTTAAAAAATTGATTCATTATTTTTTAACAAAAGTTTGGAAATAGTTAGATATAGGCTCATACATGGGCAAGTTGGTCCGGAGTGGGGGGGGGGTTAAACCCCAAATTAGGGGGGGGGGGTTAAAATCCGAGAAACGCAAAATACCCATATCGTTTTTTTTCTGGAGTGCATTTTACCCATATCGTTTTTCGATTTTGAAGGAAAAATAGGTAAAAAACGCTAATTTTAGGTCAAAAAGCCCTTTTTATTGCATTTTTGAGCTTTTTATTGCTTAAAACATTCATTTTGACCTCAAAACTTAAGTTTGGAGGCAGTTAGAAGTCATTTTAAAGACATTTTTTTCTTCATTTTTCCAAAATTGAGGGGGGGGGGTTAACTTTTTCTCCCCCCCCCCACTTCTGAGTGGGGGGGGTTAAACCTCCCTTCTCAGAATTTGGGGGGGGGGTTACCCACCCCCCCCCCACCCCTCCCCCCCTGTGCCCATGTATGTATAGGCTTTTACCATTTTTTTATTATAAACGATTAAAAAAGGACTTCAGGATTTTTTTTTACTATATATTTTTGTAAAAAAAGTTTTTTTGCAATTTAAAAAAAATCCTGAGATCATTTTGAACCCAAACCACATCTGAAAGTTGCCCCCTACATTACCCTAATTTATTATAAAATTTCGCCCAAAAATAACGAATCAATTTTTTTTAAAAGGCCTTATTGTGGTTTTCAGAGGTAGAATCCATGGACATCTGTTGCGAACTAGACAAACTTTTTGGTGATGTTTTTATAACCACTGGATAGCACAGATTCTTAACTTTTTATAGCACCCCACTTTTATCGGCCAAAAATTAATATTTATAATGATATGCGACTTGTAGTCCAAGTGGTCAAAACTGTGAAGTTCTACCTTAAAGGGATGACTACGGGTGGGCTGCAGGTTTAACTTAAAATTATTGGCTTGCAAATTGTTTAAGCTATGTATAATTTTAAAACACTCATGTAAATCAGTTTTGTCTCTTAGGTCCTTTAATCTTTCCAAACCTAGGTAATCCAGTCTTTGTTCATAACCAACAGGTAACAACTTGCATTTATAAAACAACCTCCTTGTGAAATTTTGTTGCACTTTTTCCAAAATGTTTATATCTTTTTGCAAATAGGTGTTCCAACCAAACTGCACTAGCGTACTTCAGAATTGGCCTAACATAGGACTTACGCTCTAAGAAGATTATTTCTAGTTTGAATTGAATGTTTAAAAATTAGTGATTTCACTACCATTGCTTTTTTGCTGTGATTTCACAGTGTTTAGAGAATTTCATATCATGAGATATATAAACACCTAACTTGTTTTTTGTATTCGCAAAAAAAATTATAAGCAAAAATATTAGTAGTTATTTTTATGGCTATGTGCCAAAACAAGTCAAACATATAAAATTCGGGCGATTCTGAAAAAAAAACAGGGCAAAGGTTAAAAACCAATTTAAAGCTACTTTTTTTAAAATTGTTTGAAAGAAATCTTTGTGTTTGTTGATTTTTAAAATAATCTATTAAAGAGAAATATTTATAAAATACTTAAAATGGTAAAATTTTATATTTGGAATGTCCCACCCTTTCTAAAGATCACCTTCGTTCGGGGTTTATACTCTCAGATGCCATTGGCATAATGTCATAAAAATATTTTTATTTAATTTTTGCTGAAATAAAAAAAAAGTTTTATCCATTAACTTTTGCCCAAATGTAGTAAAACAACTAAACTAAAGTTTTATAAGTTAATGTCTGGTCAAGTGAAGATTTAAATACGATTTTTTTTAAACCACCCGGGTTTTATCCCCTGCTATTGCCCGGCCACTGTAGACTTTTTGTCCGGGTTTATTCTCTCTCAAAAAAGACGAGTTGTCATTTGTTGTTAGGTTAAAATGAGCTCATAACTCTTTATGAAAGATTTAAATCCCAAAAATATCCCCAAAAACGAGGTTTCTGTATTTAATGTAATGTATAAAGATATTTTATATGTGTATTTTACTTATATGTGGGTAAAATCAATTTTTAGTACGTAGAGGTATGGCCGGGATCACGTATGTGTAGACTAACATTCTCCCATGATTAAAATTCAAAAAAATCAATATTTTTTGTAATTAAAGTAATTCAGTTAATCTTTTTTTATTTATTTCAGGTGATGTTTTGATATGGTTTGATTTTAAACTCTTAAGTTTAGTTGATCATACAGACAGAGACAGACTAGACTGTTTGAACTAGAAACAATCATGGCAATGATCGACCAAGGCTACAAGGATGAAATGAACAAATTGCGTCAGCGCGTGGAAGACCTGTATGACTATGAGGGTCGAAAAATCGGTCGCGGAACATACGGGCATGTCTACAAAGCCAAACCCAAACTGAAAATATCGGAAACTTTTCCTTACTGCGTGGGCGAGAGTCCCAGAACATCCTCAGCGTCCGACAGCAATTCCCAAATGGGAAAAGAGGAGAAACCGGCGACGGAAGAAAAAGAATACGCCCTAAAATTAATTGAAGGTGGGTAAGCCAGACCTGTGCACTGCCCCCCCCCTCGGGGTTTTATTGGGGGGCAATTCTAAAACGGGGGTGCACGGGGGGCAATAAAACGGGGAGGGCAAGCAGGGGAGAAAGAAAAAAAAGAGAAAAAAAAAAGAAAAAAAGAGAAAAAAGAAGGGAAAAGGAAAAAATGGACAAAAAACGATAATAAGGTAAAAATAGGTCTAAAATGGCTTAAAATACATTGAAATAGGCAAAAGCTGCAAAAAAATTTGCGATGATAAGCTGTGTATACAGACCTGTGCGCGGTCCAGGAATGCCTTTACCCAGACCTGTGCACAGTCTGAAAATGCCCCCCCCGTTTTATTGGAGGATTTGCCCCCCTTGTTTTATTGCCCCCCCCGCCAAAAAATGAAAAAGTACCCTAAAATTATGACGCCATTTTTATCCTATGATGACGCCATCATCGCAATTTTTTGCAGTTTTTAGCCTATTTCAATGTATTTTAAGCCATTTCAGGCCTATTTTTACCTTATTTTCGCTTTTTTGTCCCTTTTTTCTCTTTTCCTTTCTTTTTTCTCTTTTTTCTCCTTTTTTTTCTCTTTTTCCCCCTGCTTTTCCCCCGTTTTATTGCCCCCCCCCGTTTCAAAAAAGTGGCCCCCGGTGCCTCCCCGTTTTGGAATTGCCCCCCCCCGTTTAAACCCCGGGCGGGGCAGTGCACAGGTCTGCCTTTACCACCCCGTTTTATTATTGGCTGTGCTCCCTCTGTTTTTGTAAACTCCGATAAACAAAAAGAAAATACTAAAAAAATCGTCATTGGTAGGAATGTGATGTGCCCAACATCCGCAGACTTCCCACTATTTTTGACATCCGCATCCGAATGTGTATATTGCTTATTTTTACTTCTTAAATTAGCTAATACCTAATTTTTTTGTTAATTTATAACCTTCTCTAAGCCAAAGTTTTGATGTCTAAATGAGTTATTTAGCCATAAAAAGCTCAAAAATGCAATAAAAACGCCTTTTTAGCTAAACTCTGCTTTTTTACTTGTTTTTCCTTTCAAAAGATAAAAAAAAAAACGATATAGATAAAATGTACTCCAGAACTAAAAACGATATGTTAAGAATGCATCTAATAGACATTCGCATCCGCAGATTTTTGTTTCCGAAATCCACATCCGCATCCGCGGAAAAAATTACATCCGATCACATTCCTAGTCATTGGTGCTTGTGTAAAGCTTATATTTTTTAACATAAATAATTATTAATTTGTCTGTAGTATATAATGCCTTGCCAGGGATGTAACCAGGGTTTCATTTTGGGGAGGGCGGATTTTAGTATAAAGTTTTCTTTTTAAAAAGGTTAAAAAAGGATAAACGTAGATAAAGTTGTATAATACACTGTTTTTGGCCTAATAACGTATTATCGTTTCGGGGGGGCCGCCTTCCCCCGCCCAACCACTTTCCTTATTTTCCTGCCGACCGACCGTTCTCGGGCCACCATAGATGTTTTTTTTTGGGGGGGAAGAGGGGTGCACCGCCCCTAGAGCCAAAACTTTGGACCCCCTAGAAAAAATCCAGGGGGGCCCTCCTCCCTTCCAAAGCTCGAGAGCGGTCTGGCCTGACCCCCCCTAGCGAGGCTGACCCCCCCTCCACCCCTCCCGACCAATTTGGAAGTATATTTTTTATTTACTGTCAAAAA
>JASAMX010014188.1:0-25000 GCA_030248175.1 Microlaimidae sp. YZB2_3 | reverse complement strand
CTTCGGGAAGCGGAAGTAACCTCTCACTGTTTACGCTCAGTTAAATTTTATGCTTAAAAAGGGAGAAGTCCACTTCAATGCATGTAAACTAAAGATAAATTCTATCAGGGTGAAAATAAATGAGTGGTAAAGTAACCACTCGTTTTTTGAGAAAATATCACGTGCAGAGAAACACATGACGCAACTAAATAATAATTGGTTACATAACCGCTGAAAACTTTTTTTTAAAAATTTTCTCGCTCAGAGGTTTATTGTTTATTTCTTCCTGGTGTAGAGCGGTTACGCCCTTAATTTCAGCCTGGAAGACTTTAGCTTTAATGAGCATGCCCTTTGCACCCGCTGATTGGTTAAAAATAAGACTTTAGCTTTAATGTGCATGCCCTTTGCACCCGCTGATTGGTTAAAAATTCCCTTCGACAGTTTCACTTGTTCATTTGAATATGACTCTGAGTGAGATGGGACATCTAGAACAAATCAACTGAGAGTAGGGTAACTAAATTATTCAGCCAATTTTTTTAATAACCTTCTAAAACTTGTCTAAATAAAATCTTTTATAAAAAGTTTTTATAAAGATCTATAGCATAGAACATGTTATTACAGAATAACAAAAAAATGGTGGTGTTTTAATTGTATTATTTTTTTTCGTTTAAAGTGACTTTTTGAAAAATTTGAAGTTCAAATATTTTACGCTTAATTTCAATCACCTAAAAAATATTTATATTGTAGTTTTATCAAGCTGTTTTTTATTATATATATTTTGATAATATTTATTTTAAAAATGCAATCGTAAAAATATAGTATAATAAACAACAAAATTAATAATTCAGAAATAGTAGTACAATTGATAACGAAACTACTTAATTTAGTATTACAAGAAAACACTATATTCTATATAGAGATTTTACAATAGCAATTTTTTCTAAAAAATTATTATCTAAAAATATTCCAATATAAACTTTTTAACTTATATCGCAAAATTATTTTCAATGCAAAAAATTTTTATAAAGATTTACTTTTTTCTAGTTAAAAATTGGTCCAGAAAAATATAAACACATCGTAGTTAAATCGCTTTTCATTTAACATGTAAATATATCAGGCACTATGCACGATAATTACTATAAATTATGAAGCCGCATATCACCGTATAATTATATTGCATATCGTGCTATGGGGGAAAATCTATCCCGGGATATTCTTTCCCCCTTCGCTAAATTTTTTCCCCGAGGGAAAGAATATACCGGGATAAATTTTCCCCCATGCTTTTTAATTTTAAAATCATATAAACTTAGAATTTTTAAAAATAATTTGAATAGCTGTACCTTTATTAGCTCAAATGAACCAGGACATATTTATACTGGACAACGTTTTTTTTTTCACTAAAGAAGGAAATTACCGTGCTCCCCAACCACAAATGGGATTGGGCTAAATGAGATATCATTGCAAAGCTTACAGTCCGGGGAACGTTGTAAAGAGTTAAAATTTAGAAAATTTTTGCATGGATATCTCTAGCCTGGACAACACATTTTCACAAAAGGGGGAACCTATGGATTTTGGAAATCAACATTTTTTTTCTTTGAATTCACTTAAACTAATTGATAAGAGTAAGTAACCAATGTAAAATCAGAATGTGATGTTTTTTGGTAAAATTAACATAGACATCTTAATACTGGACAACGTTTTTTTCACTAAAAAGGGGAACGACCTTTCTCCCCAACCACAAAAGGGATTGTGCTAAATGAGATATCTTTGCAAAGCTTACAGACAGGGAAATGTCTTAAAAGGGTTAAATTTAAAAAAAATCGCATGGTCATCTTTTGGTTGGACAAGACATTTTCACAAAAACAGGGCCCTATAAACTTTGAAAGTTAAAAAATTTTTTATCTCAGAATTGGTTCAAACTTATTGGTAAAAGTAATTTGCCAATTTAAAGCCAGAATATCATGTTTTTGGAAAAATGAAGATGGACATCTTTATGCTGGACAACGTTTTTTCACTAAAAGGGGCAACGAACTTTCTCCTTAACCACGAAAAGGATTGTGCTAAATGAGATATCATTGCAAAGCTTAAGTTTAAAGGAATTTCATAAAAGTGAATTTTCAAAAACTAAATAACAAGGACATTTTTGTGCTGGACAACGCATTTTGACCAAAAGGTGGGAGGCCTTCTTCCCAACCACAAAACGGATTGGGCTAAATGAGGTCTCATTGCAAAGCTTACAGTCTGCTGGAGAATGTCATAAATGGGGGAAATTTTAAAAAAATAACATGGACATCTTTATACTGGACAACATATTATTACCAAAGAGGGAAAGATCTTCCTCCCCAATCACCAAAAAGATTGGGGTAAATGAGATAATATGAGTAAACCTTATAGTTCAGGAACCATCATAAGGGGGTTGAAATTAGTAAAAAAATAAAATGGACATTTTTATGCTGGACAAAATATTTTCACCAAACGAGGGAAAGACCCTTCTCCCCAACGACAAAATGGAGTGCGGGTTAACGGAGGTATCATTGTAAAATTTACAGTCATGGGAATGGCATAGAAGAGTTGAATTTTGAAAAAAATAGTAAATAAATATAAAAAATGCCGGAAAAATTATTTGTCAGCCGTATGGCTGACACGGGCTACTTGTGTTTAAAACACGAGTAACACATGTTTATCAGTACCCATTCCTATCGTACACTTTTGGTAAAACTTTTTTCTCTTTTATTATAAAAAAGTCACTCTTTAATAAAATAATTTAACCTGCGAACACAAAAACTCGTCCAGGGCGCATTCTGTTCTGCCATTTTTTTAGTCGTTTTTCTTTTTGTTCATTTATAATTTTTTTGACAAAGTCGGCAATTTCTTGGCGGGTGGGATAAGTATTGCGCTGATGCAACCAGTCATATGTTTTTGAAAGCAATTCTTTTTCTTCATCTTTGCTTAATCTTCTAATTTTTGCCATGGTCACAAATATTTGTGTAAAAATAAGCAGAGTGCACACACACATAACATTCATTTTCTTGTCAATGAGCTACCACTTTCAACCACTCTAAAACAAAGCAAATTTCGGGGTTTTTTTCAGTTATTATTTAGATGGCTAGGGATTGAGTACCTAATTTTTTATGTCAAACTACTACTATGAAATGAATATTTGGATTTTTATCTCAATTTATATAGTATTTTAATTAAACCATCTTTTCCCAGAAGAATAGTGTGATTAATCTTTCTAGATCTTATCAGATAAACGAAAGGTCAAACCTAATTTTCCTTTTTTGAAGATTTACATAGGTCGCTAAACTCACCTAAGAGTTTAGATGTTGCTACCAATCATAAATTATTAATATTCGAAAATAAAATCATCATGAAACACGTGCATTACACAATTCGCAAGAAAATCTTCTAGCATTTTAATTAGAGTACCCGTGTTCAACAACAGTCAGCTAAAACGTGCTTATAATTGACTTTATATCATGCGACAGTTAGGTCCGGTTTATACATTTGAGTTCGCATTTCAAATGCGGACTCCAAACGATTATTGACAAAATTTTTAACAAAAGCTGAATTTTAAGTCAATTATACAGCATTTAAAAACGATTTGAAAACTTTAATTTTTTTCTGCGTTAAACAACAAACAAATGAAATAAACTCTGAATTTTATAAATTAAAATATAAAATATTTGTTTTAGATACAAAATGATAATGGTACGGGATCGATAGAGCCGAAGGAACTTAGAACCTAGAAATTCAGACCAAGGGTTAAATTTATTCTTTTAATTTGTTTCTGGCTTTTTTTGCTTTTCGCTTGGGCTTTCTTAGGATGGACGCGTTAGCTTCGACTGGGATGTTGAAATTGGTTCTAAATATGCTCGGCTCCGAATTCCTTTGGCTCCAACGACCTTAAATCACAATATAACATACTGAAAAAAACATGTCTGTTTATATATCTTAGGTGAAATTAAGTAAAAATCAAGTGGACCGAAATGATGGCTAGGGATTTAGAAAATAACAAAAATATTTCTTTTACATATTATTTGTAGAAATATAACGGTATGCTCCGCTTTTTAAGATGAATAACAAATTTACAATATTAGGGCTTTAGAAGTTGGCCTTTGATTGAACTATTTCTAGTTAAATTAAGTTTCCGTACCTGTTTTGGCAACCATGTCGGTTCGCACGCAAATTGCTATTGAATTTATAACTGTTGGTTTATCCAGAACAAACAATTTGACGTTGACTTTACAAATAATCAAATTAATGGGGTAAACTTAAAAAAAAACCATTTTATGTAAACAAAAAACTAAAAAATATATTCTTTCAAAAGAATATTATATGTTTTGCCAAAATTACAAAGAATTAAAAAAGAAATTAGCATTTAATTTACATGTTAAAAATTTACATTTTTTTAAATTTTATCAACATAGTTTTTTTACTATGATAATAACCTCACGGATACAGTGTATTATAGGCAAATAAAATCTAGCTGTTGGTTTTGGGGGGGTTTTTTTTTTTTTTTTTTTTTTTTTTTTTGGTTTTTTTTAATTGCCTTTTCCTCGGTTACAACCGTGAAACGTTCGTGCGACCTATGTCATACTTCCGTCATACCTAATTTTTGCGCGAGTAGTGCCCAGTGAGCGAGCGAATTGAAATGGTTAAAGCGGTACGGTGGCAATATGCAAATTTTTGTCATGGATGCAGAATATTACATATGATATTTCATGTTGTAAAAATTTGCATATTGCTACCGTACAGTTTTAACGATTTCAATTTTCTCGCTCACTGGGCACTATTCGCGCACAAAAATTATGTATGACGGAAGTAAAACTCAGGTCATGCGAAGAGTTTACCGCGGTAAGATTTAGGTACGACATTTGTCATACGAAAATACGACCACCGTGAGACGAAGGTTTAACCTTTGTTGTAAAAAGGTTTCACGGTTGTAGCGGGGGAAAAGGCCTTCACGGGAACGGGTTAATGAAGGTCCCTGAATCAACTCACAACTGAGACAAGCTACAGTGTGATAGATGGATAGATAGATAGATAGATAAACCTTTATTTTTTCCAAAAAATATACCAGTAATAGGTAATAATATGGATTATTAACTATTACTAATAATTATTTGTTAATGTGTAGTATTTAATTAGGTAGTAGTCACTGTTGAGTAACATTGACCTTGCGCATACATGGGCACGGGGTAGGGGTTGGGGGGTTAACCCCCCCCCCAAATTCCGAGAAGGGGGTTTAACCCCCCACTCAGAAGTGGGGGGGAGAAAAAGTTAACCCCCCCCCAATTTTGGAAAAATGAAGAAAAAAATGTCTTTAAAATGACTTCTAACTGCCTCCAAACTTAAGTTTTGAAATCAAAATGAATGTTTTAAGCAATAAAAGCTCAAAAATGCTATAAAAATGGCTTTTTGACCTAAAATTAGCGTTTTTTACCTATTTTTCCTTCAAAATTGAAAAACGATATGGGTAAAATGCACTCCAGAAAAAAAAACGATATGTGTATTTTGCGTTTCTCGGATTTTAACCCCCCCCCTAATTTGGGGCTTAAACCTCCCCCCCCCTCCGGACCAACTTGCCCATGTATGGGTCAGCCATATATACCCTAATCGACCAACGTCACAAAAGAGATATTGTGGTGTGGAAAATACGTTCGCAACTGTAGAATCACTTTAATTTTTTGCTGAAAAACCGCGCAAAAACTACTGAACGTACTATTACTGAACTGAACAGCATACCGAACGACCGACTGTTGTCATGCAAATTAAACCACATCGTATGCAAACTATTCCTTTCGTGACTTTGGTCGATTGAACTAGAAAATAAACCAAATCAGAATGTAATTGGAGAGATGAGTGGTTTAGCTACGATGTGTTGTATACCCCCAGCACACCAGTGTTAGGATTTAGTTACTAATAGCAAGAATATATAACACAAGAGAATGTCCAACTGTACACTAAACTTTTGACCAAAATTTTTCGGAAAAAGTCGCACTTTTAAATTCGTGTGCGATTTTTCTCGCAAAAATCCGCCATTTTCTGCCAGTTTTCCCGCTATGCGATTTTTAAAACAGTGTTAGTTTGCTCGCAATGGGGACTGCGACTTGTTTTGCACTCAATGCTGTTTTATTCGCACTGCGATTATTTTAGCACTGCGAGTTTAACTGCACAACAAAAAAAATACTGAAGCTGCTAATCATTTTCAATGGAGTAAAACACTTCGAAACTTGTTTTATTTAATTTTAAAACGTGGAAAGTTACTTTATTTTATTAAAACTAAAAAGATTTAACATTTTAAGGTAAAAAAAACACGACTTTTACTCATTTAAACACAAAATTTTCGCTCCGTTTTGTTATTATTTTTTTTTGTTGTGCAGTCAGACTCGCAGTGCGATAATAATCGCAGTGCAAATAAAACAGTATAGACTGCGAAAGAAGTCGCACTCCCCACTGCAAGAAAACTAACACTGTGTTAAAAATTACAGCGCGGGAAAACTAGCAGAAAATGGCGGATTTTTGCGAGAAAAGTCGCACATGAATTTAAAAGTGCGACTTTATTCGCAAAATTTTGGTCAAAACTTTAGTGTACAGTCGGACATTCTCTTGTGTTATATATTCTTGCTAATACCTAAGGTGGACCACCTTTGCTAATACCTATAACTTTAGAAATCACCTTTTTGCGCTAATTAATTAATATTTTTGGTTCTAAAGCGACACTTTTCTTGGTGTTATTTTTGTGGTGCCAATGGGATGCAGATTATCACAATACATATTGTTTGGTGAAAGACTGATGGAAAATCTATTCAGCGATTTTTCAATAATATTGGTATTGTTACGGTGATAATAATCATGAATGTGAAAAAAAAACTAATCGGGTTGTGCTGGGGGTATACAACACATCGTAGCTAAACCACTCATCTCTCCAATTACATTCTGATTTGGTTTATTTTCTAGTTGAATCGACCGAAGTCACGTATAGAATAATTTGCATACGATGTGGTTAAATTTGCATACCAAAAGTTAGTTGGAACGCTCGTCGCAGCTGATTGGTTGTTCTGTATGATGTTCAGTTCAGTAATAGTACGTTTAATGGTTTTTGCGCGTTTTTCCAACAAAAAATTAAGGTAATTTGACAGTTGCCAACGTACTTTCCACACCATCAATATCTCTTTTGTGACGTTGGTCGATTAGGGTATATATGGCTGACCCACATGGGCAGGTGGGTCCGGAGTGGGGGGGGGGGGTTAAGCCCCAAATTAGGGGGGGGGGTTAAAATCCGAGAAAAGTGAAGCACCCGCACACCGTTTTTTTTTTCTGGAGTGCATTTTACCCATATCGTTTTTCGATTTTGAAGGAAAAATAGGTAAAAAACGCTAATGTTAGGTCAAAAAGCCATTTTTATAGCATTTTTGAGCTTTTTATTGCTCAAAACAGTCATTTTGACCTCAAAATTTAAGTTTGGGGGCAGTTAGAAGTCATTTTAAAGACTTTTTTTCTTCATTTTTCCAAAATTGGGGGGTAAACTTTTTCTCCCTCCCCATTTCTGAGTGGGGGGGTTAAACCCTCCTTCTCAGAATTCGGGGGGGGTTTAACCCCCCCCAACCCCCCCCCCGTGCCCATGTATGGGCTGACCTCGTAAAACGGTAAAACGACATGCGAGGACCAATCAAATTGTCCCACCATGATTTTTAAAAACCGTATTGGAAAACAGAATATGTCAAAATCCCCCCTTTTTACAAAATATGTAAAAATTAGTCAACTTTAACCGTTAAAACACTGTCAAAAATATCATCCCTTAACCCGTCCCCGTAATGGCCTTTACCACCGATACAACCGTGAGACCTTCGTACGACAAAGGTGAAACCTTCATCTCACGGTGGTGGTATTTTCGTGTGATAAATGTCGTACGTAGAACTTACCGCGGTAAGCTCTTTGCATGACTTAGGTCGTACTTGCGTCACACAATTTTTTGGGCCCAAATAGTGCCCAGTGAGCGAGCAAATTGAAATGGTTAAAGCTGTACGGTAGCAATATGCACATTTTTGCAACATGAAATATCCTACGTAATACACTGTATCCGTGACAAAAATCTGCATATTGCCACCGTACCGCTTTAACCATTTCAATTTGCTCGCTCACTGGGCACTATTCGCGCAAAAAATTAGGTATGACGGAAGTATGACATAGGTCGCACAAAAGTTTCACGGTTGTAACCGAGGAAAAGGCAATTACGAAACCGGGTTAACACGTTCCCGTGAAGGCCTTTCCCACCCTTACAACCGTGAAACCTTCCTACGACAAAGGTAAAACCTTCGTCTCACGATGGTGGTATTTCGTATGACCAATGTCGTACGTAAACCTTACCGCGGTAAGCTCTTCGCAAGACTTAGGTCGTACTTGCGTCACACATAATTTTTGGGCCCAAATAGTATGCCCAGTGAGCGAGCAAATTGAAATGGTTAAAGCTGTACGGTAGCAATATGCAAATTTTTGGAACATGAAATATCCTACTTATGGTTGAATTATATCTGGCTGACGCTGAGAATTAGAATGCAGACATGAGGGGACCAATTAAAATTGTGCGGTAATGACGTTTTTTTAAAAAAACAAATAAGAACGCAGATTTTTTTTTAATTTCACCTTTTCACAAAATATACAAAAATTAACCAACTTTAGCCCTTAAAAAATTTTCATTTAGGTTACAAATTAAGTAATTTCATAAATAATTATTAAAATACAGTTTTTAATCTTTGTTATTAATTCGCTTTAGTGAAAAAATTTGAATGTTTTTGTTGTCAAAAAGTCGATTCAATACTGCAAATTTCGCGGTCAGCTAGATTTTATTTGCCTATAATACACTGTATCCGTGACAAAAATCTGCATATTGGCACCGTACCGCTTTAACCATTTCAATTTGCTCGCTCACTGGGCACTACTCGCGCAAAAAATTATGTATGACGGAAATATGACATAGGTCTCACGAAGGTTTCACGGTTGTAGCCGAGGAAAAGGCAATTACGGGAACGGGTTAATGTCGACGCAAAGCCCAGATCCAAGTTTCCCAAATCTTTGCCGCAAAGGCAGTTCACAAAGCGGTGGAAACACCACGAACACAAAGAGTCACAATCAGCATAAAATCAACGTGACTCTGACTCATTTTGTATAGATTTTTTGTGTTTTAAAATATAAAAAGTCACAGTTACGAAAATTTTACGACGCTTTTGACTCATTGTGTCAGAGTAATGACGACTATGAATTCGAACCATGCCGCTTTTTTGAGTTTATTTATAGCAAAAGCGAATAAATATGTTGTTTTTTTAAACAAGATGTGCGTCATAAAGCGACACTTACTAATAGAAAGAAAAAACCAAACGTATTCTTTGCACCAACCATAGGTGGCGTCAAAGTGACCAATAAAAGAAATGTGAACAAGGTTTAATTGTTCCAATAGTATTAAATGTCGACCTAGATGAGTTATCAGTAGAAAGAGATTGACCATGGCCTGCGCGGCAGTGTTGAACTTCGCACCAAGTATTTACTTTCATTTAAGACTTGATATGATATCGTCGTTACTACGGCAAAATGAGCCATTATAAAATACACAAGACTGTGACTCATTCTGTAGTTAACAGGGTCCTATTTTAGATTTAAAATAAGTCACAGTCCTATTTATTTTATACGAACTGTGGCTCATTTTGCCGTAGTAACGACGATATGCGATTTAGATTCAAGTGCTACAATTGCAATCGCACAAAATAATACAATAAATTTTTTGACTATTTTTGACAAATGGAAGAGTCGTATTTTTTTAGACCCTTAAAAATGATTGGACCATTCAGCTAAAAAAACGATAATGAGTATTATAAAAAAAACTTCAAAACCCCGTAACATTTATAATTTTTTAAAATTTTATTTACTTAAACATTCTGAAAAAAAAATTTTATCCCCATAAACGATTGTTAATTAATTTTTAGTTAATACTAGAAAAAATTTTCGCAGCTGGAAAAACAAGATGCTCAGGAAATTGTTAAAACTCCCTTTCTCTCGGCTAATGCTGCGCTTTAGGTTGCGGTCTCTAACACGACAATATCCCGTTTACCAACTGTGTTACGGTAACTGACCTTAATTCGGCCAGCTTTAATTTCAGCCACCGGTTGTTATTTTTACCATTCGCAAAGTTATGAAATGAATTGCCTATAGCTAGATAGATCGTCATTCATAACTTTGCGCTGAGCAAAAATAACAAGCCCTGGCCGAAATTAAAGCTTGTCGAATTTAAGTTTTTTATTTCAAGTTTTTTTTATATATATCGTAGTTCTAGTTTTTTGTCCAAGTAACTGTCGTACCCAGCTGGGGCGAGTCCACTAAAAGCGGGCTTAGAACGCGCCAAGATAGCCTGGGGTTGAAACAACGTGCTATCTGAGCACCCAACTGCTAAATAATTTACGAATAATTTAAAAAATAAAATAATTTACGAAACAAATTTATAAACAAAAAAATAAAATAAACTGTATATGTTAATAAATGTATTTTATATATAGAAACACAACTATAAGCTAAACGGGATATTATTAAAATATAGGTAATCAGTGATTATAAACTAATTTAATTTAAACTGTAATTTTAATAAAACCTGCACATTACACTGTATAATGTAGGCCGAAACCTGGGGTTTTGTTGGCACGCAACCACGTGCCAACAAACCTCAGGCTAAACAAGCACAACTTTCAACAAAATAAAAGGGCTTTTTTAGCACCTAATTGTTTAGATCGGTTTAACACCATAATAATTTAGCATCACAAAATATATTAATAAAATAAAGTTTAAAAAATCACAAATTGCATATAAAAAAGGTATTAAATTTATCCTAAAATAGACATTTTTAGTTCAATTCATTTTTTAGCTTTACTTCCAAATAAATATTTTAAAATTTTTTTCTGCAATGTTTTTTTAGGCGGAAAATCTTTATTTCAACAAGATTTGACCGACAAAGCTCCGCCCATCAACATTAATTGGTTCCTCAAAAAATTTCCTCCAATATTATAAAAGCCTCTAGTTGGACGCTATTTAAACACCAGGCTATCTTGGCACGTTCCAAGCCCGCTTTCAGTGGACTCCTCCCTGTAGTCTGAGTATTTGATAGACGATTCTGTGTCGACTTATAGGTATTAAGTGCGTTTTTCAACATTACTTGCAAGGGTTTTAGTCCCGTGAGTATGAACGTCATCACATTGGCTTCCAAAATGCTTTTGTAGAAATCGCGATACATTTTTATGATGTACACGTTAAATGAAAAAACACCGGCACATAATAAAATTAAAGCCTAGGTAGAGTTTTTGGCTTTTTTATAAATTTAATTACCGAAATTTAAGCATTTATTGATTGAACTGCTAACTTTGAACAAGTTACATCACTACAACAAGCAAGAATACATGAAAATAATCAATTTATTAAATTATTTTTATATGTATTCTTGCTACAAGTAATTAGCGGACTCCAAAAAAGAGAGCCGAGACATTTTAAAAAAAATTTTATCAAATAATTGATATTAGAATTTTTGAGCAAGCCTGGGTCGACACTTCCACCTACATCAGGGAAATTCCAACCTGTTATCATAGTAAACTTATATGATATTATAATGATCAAGTAAAAATATGTAAATATACTGTAAAATTTTATAATTTTAATTTTATACATAATATTTTTTTATCGCATCGCAGTTCAGTAGCCTAATAGGTTCTTGTTACGGTTCTAATTGATACGCGCTCTATTTAGTCATAATGCCCCAATCAAGCCTTTATTAAGGACCTACATACTTTAATTCGAGTCATTGCGTGCCAAAATTAGATCGCACATTTCCTATAAGAAAATCCTAATTAAAACGATTGAAAACCCCTTAGGGCAACGATTGTGTTTGAGCAATAAATGTTCAGAAAATTATAGCATTGTTGTTTTATTTGTTTAATGACGTGTTGGATGTGCGCCGCCAAATCTGCCGCCAAACTGCCGCCATTTAGGAACTAAGGCGTTAAAGTAAAAAAAATTTAAAGACGGTTTTAACTAATTCGTAGTTTATTTTTCTAACTTTAAAATTTACCAAAATGTGTTATAAATATAAACTCGGTTTTACTCGACTTTTTTTACTTGACTTTTTTTAAGGTTAAGTTTACGCGTTACTAATAAAAAAGAAAGGAAAAAAGTGGGAAGAACGTAAAAATAACACAACACCTTTTTACTATAACAATAATATAAAATAAAATTATTAACCACGATAATAATAATATATGAAATAAAAAACAGTACTTTAAACGCGCATTATAACTATAACTTTAAACATGTGATGAAAAAATACGTTTCGCCCCTAAATTCGGACGCATTTTTTCATAACCTGAGGTGAAAGGGGGACTCATCAGCGAATACAGACGCCTCAGTTTAAAGGGTAACGCGCATCTACACAATAACAAAAATTTTTTACACGCGATTTATTATTAAATTAAATTAAACTTAAAAACAAGCACACGTTTACCTGTTATCGGTCTCCTTACCTATCGGTATAAGTCTAAGCAAAGCCTAAAAAACAACCTTAAATTTCTTCGCGAAGCTATTTGTTAAAGTTTAGGTTGTTTTTAAGGCTTCGCTTAGGCTTAGGAACGCATAGGCTTAACGTTAAAAAAAAGTCGAGTAAATCCGAGTTAGCCTATATTGCGCTCTGAAAAGTTTGCGCGGTGCTCACTGAAAATTGGTAACTGCTTTTATATTGATAGCTATGCTGCTGGAGCAAAATGCCCCACGCCGCAAAAGGCTATAGTCTGCTCAGTTACTTTCTAATAAAGAGATCTCCGTTTCTCCACTAAAAAAGAACATTACAAAAAATAGAGCAAGAAAATGAGGCTCTTAAGGTAGAACTTCACAGTTTTTTTTGACGACTTTTTGGATTACATTTTACTATACGTAGTTTGACCTTAAAAGTTTTCAATTTTTGACATTCATTTTTCTGTAAAAAAATGTTATCGTCCACAATCATCAAATAACATCAATAAAATACATGTCAAAAATACAAAACATTAATAAAGTTTATTACCAAAAATATTCTATTTTTTCATTTTCTATTTAGCGTATCTTAAATAATAAAACATTTTTTTATATTAAAAAGCTAAAAAATAAAAAAAATTTTTTTCGGCGTTAAAAATATGGTTGAGCGACTGAATATGGATCGGAGGATCCGAACGCGACGTACTAACCACTCGGCTACTGGTTCCTCTGGGATTTTCAATTAAAAGGAGCTTTTAAAGGAATGGTTCAAAATGTAGTTTCTCGGCGTCAATTAAAAAAAAATTAAACGAAAATTAAAAAAAAATTGATTCGTTATTTTTAAACGAAAGTTTGGAAATAGTTAGATATAGGCTTTTACCATTTTTTTAATTATAAACGATTAAAAAAGGACTTCAGGATTTTTTTTACTACATATTTTTGTAAAAAAAGACTTTTTTGCAATTTCCAAAAAATCCTGAGATCATTTTGAACCCAAACCACCTCTAAAAGTTGCCCTCTACATTACCCTAATTTATTATAAAATTTCGCCCAAAAATAACGAATCAATTTTTTTAAAGGCCTTATTGTGGTTTTCAGAGGTAGAATCCATGCACATCTGTTGCGAACTGGACAAATTTTTCGGTGATGTTTTTATAACCACTGGATAGCACAGATTCTTAACTTTTTATAGCACCCCACTTTTATGGGCCAAAAATTAATATTTATAATGATGTGCGACTTGTAGTCCAAGTGGTCAAAACTGTGAAGTTCTACCTTAAAGCAAGAATTAAGGAGCTAGAGTCAGAAAAACAGACCTGGATGAGCGAACGATATAAAATTAACGACGGTGATCAAGGAGTAGATAAGGCAATGATTGCGGACATCTGTGAAGAAGTTTTTAAAAGAATGCTTCCGATCATGATGACGCAACTAGAAAAAATGATGGCAGCAAAGGAGCACGCCAATATGGTAGTAGTTTCAGGATTAAAAGAACCTTCTTCTTCCGAGGAGGAAAAAAAACAAGTTGAAGGTCTCGTGGAATTCCTTAACGATAGCGAAAAACCGGTCCAAGTTTTTGAGCACTTCGAAATCGGAAACAAATCCGAAAAATTCCCGAGGCTGCTGAAAATCAGGTTGGCATCAAACAGATAACGAAATAATCTCGTCAGATATGGAGGAAAACTTAGGCGTTCCGAAAAATTTGATGGGGTGTTCGTTCGTCCCTCTCTAACGGATGATCAAAGAATTGAACTTAAAAAATTGCTTGAAAATAAAAAAAAACAAATAATAGAAAAAGATAAAACTAAACGTGTGACAATTCGACATAGCAATGAAAGAAATCCGTACTTATACTTCATTAGTCCTAAGAAAGAGCCAAAACAATCTATTTCCAAAAAATAATAAGAAATTTTTATATTTTAATGCAAGAAGCGCGAAAAAATCCCTAAACGAACTAGATTGTTTAGTCTCTGGTAAGGACGATATACGGTAAATTAGATGTATAAATGATAACGGAAACATGGTTTAACGACACTTTTACAGACGGAATGATTAATAGAGTAGGAAATTATCATGTTTTTAGATATGATCGGGCAACAAATGAAGGAGGAGGGGTATGTATACTTACTAAACACAAACTAAATGCAACTAGTATTTTTATTAATGATCAATTTAAAAATATTGAAATTGTAGTTATGGAAATAAAAATGCCTAAGAATTTTAAAATTAGATTAATTTGTCTTTATAGAAAACCACAAACAAAAAAAACCGATGATTTGCTTATTTTCGAATTATTACGTAAACTTGTGGATAATTTTCAAGGCTCTATTATAATTGCTGGCGACTTTAATTTGCCTGGTTTTCACTGGGACAGTTTTGAACTTAAATCAGATAATCAAAATGAGAAGGAGTGGATACTTTTTTTTGACGAATTAACGTTATCACAATGTGTTAAAGAGCCAACTAGAAACAAAAACTTTTTAGACCTGGTTTTATCCAATGACTTGAAAATTCTACAAGACTGAAATTTTGCCCGGTTTTTCAACATCGGACCACAATTCAGTTAAGTTTTCAATTAATAGTGAATTCTTTTTCAAAAACGTAAAAAGTTCCGTGAGGTACGTACCAGATTTTTCCAAAGCTGATAACGATATGTTGTCTTTGTATTTTTCATTGATTGATTGGAACCAGGTTTTTGCTAGTTGTTTAAATGTAGAGGGATTTTGGCAGTGTTTTAAGGCTGTAATACATGAAGGAATTAACAAACATGTGCCTTTAAAAAAATAAAAGAAACAAAAAAAAATTTCAAAAATACCCACCAAAAATAAAAAAAAGCTGCAAAATAAAAAAAGAAAATTTTGGCGAGAATATAAAAAAGGAATAAAAACACAGGAAGAATATAAGAAACTATGTGAAGAATATAAAACTTTAGTGAATAATTTTAATATACAACTAGAAGAAACCATATTAGGAAAAAATGATATCAAAAGTTTTTATAATTTTGTTAAAAAAAAATTAAAACAAAATTAAATATACCTTCTTTAAAAACAAGTAGTGGTACGACAGACGATCAGGAAAAATCTGAAATTTTTGCAAAATATTTTAGTTCGGTTTTTACGGAAGACAACGGGATTCTTCCTGAGTTTGCTCCAAATAAAATCGGAATTTTAGAAAATATTTTCTTGAGCATTCGAAATGTAAGAAAAGCTTTGAAAAGTTTGCCAAATAAAACTTCTAAGTCACCAAATGATATGCCTGCAATGTTTCTTAAAAAACTAGCTTCAGTCTTGTCAGAACCTTTGTCAAAAATATTTTATGAATCTTTTAATTCCGGAGTTTTACCAGAAGATTGAAAAACTGCCTTTGTCATTCCAAATTACAAAAAAGGCTTGAAAAGTGAAAAATCCAACTATAGACCAGTGTCATTAACGTCTTTTGTCTGTAAAACTATGGAAAAGCTTGTTAAAGACGAACTTTAACCTTTTTTGAAAACTTTTGGTCAAGGTATCAACACGGTTTTAAAGGTAAAAGTTTGACTGTTACAGAGCTTCTAGAAACTCTTAATGATTGGACTCTTTTCTTGAAAAGCAAACAGTTTGTAGACGTTGTTTATTTAGATTTTGCTAAGGCGTTTGATACGGTGTCCCATCAAAAATTACTATTTAAGTTAGAAAACTTGGAGTAAGAGGAAGATTATTAGGGTGGATTCAATCTTTTTTGACGGGAAGAACTTTGAAAGTTATTGTTAACGACTCAACATCGACAGTTTATCAGGTTAAAAGCTCAGTTCCTCAAGGGTCAGTATTAGGTCCTTTTTTATTTCTTATCTATATCAATGACTTGGTGGACGAAGTTTTCCATTCTAGCATTAAATTATTCGCAGATGATGCAAAGGTTTATATAAATTTTTCTGCCTTTAACCAAGCTGAAAAAAACTTGCTTTTGCAAGAAGATTTAGACAGGATTTCAAGTTGGTCCAAGAATTGGCAACTTACAGTGGCTGAGAAGAAATGTGAAGTTCTTCATGTTGGAACAAAACAAAGACCACATAAATTTGACTACCGAATAGAAAATAACACACTTAAAATAACCACTTTAGTTAAGGACTTAGGAGTGTATATGACTCAAATTTAAAATTTGGAAAGCACTGCAAAATCATGGCTAAAAAGCTTTTAGGACAACAGCTCTTATTTTTAGAACGTTTAATTCTTGTTCTGTTAAAAATCTTCTACGCGCGTACACTTCTTACGTTAGACCAGCAATTGAGTATGCAAGTGTTATATGGAACCCTTACCAAAGTAATGACATAACTTTACTTGAAAAAGTTCAAAGAAAATTCACAAAAAAATTATATAAGAAATGTGGTTTGCCTTATGTTAACTATGAAGACAGGTTAAAATTTTTAAACCTACAAAAACTGCAGGATCGGCGTAATGTTTATGATCTAGTTGAATGTTATAAAATAATTCATCAAAAAACTAGTATTTGTTCGCAATATTTTTTCGTGTTTAATCTTAATCAAACCAGAGGACATTCATTAAAACTAAAAGTTCAAAAAAGTAGAATTAACCTAAGAAAATTTTTCTTTTGCAACAGAATTGTTTCAAATTGGAATAATTTAACCCAAGAGCAAGTTACTGCTAGTTCAGTTTCGAAATTTAAAAAATTATTACATGATGGTTCATTTTAGGGCTTTAGTTAAAGCCTTTGAACCATTTTCTAGTTAAACTATGTTTTCGTGTTTGTCATGGCGACCATAACCGGTTCGCAATATGTTGCTGTGTGTTGATGGTTTATCTAGAATAAACACTTTGACTTTGACTTTGACAGTAAAAAACGCTTATTCAGAACTAGTTTATAGCAGAAATACAAATACTTTTCGAATTGATAGATTAATTTTTTACTTGTTGTATTTCAAAACTGAATATTAAATATTCATCTTTTTCGTCTTTTTCTAAGTATCATACGATATAATCGCTTAGGTTTTTTGTTTAAAGTTTCAGTCAGGGGCGTAGCCAGGAATGGTTGACTGGGGGGCCAGAGCAAGGAAAGGTGGGGCACAATTGTCATCATTCAAAAAAGTGCTAAACGGGGGGAGGGGGGGTTTCGGGGGCGGCGGAGCCTCCCCCTAACTATGGGGGGTCTGGGAAGCTTTAGCCCCCCAAAAAATTTTTTTGAAAATAGAGCCAAAAACTGCTACTAGAAACCTTATTTAAAACTTCGAATTTAGTAATTTAGCAGTCCATTCATAATCTCTATGAATCAATATTTTTAATCCAAAAGCGGGTACCTCAAAGTTCACATCACATTGCATTTATATGGCTTCAAAAAGTTTTTGTTTACAAAAACAGTTTGGAGCTGAATACTCCTTTTAAGTTTAAGACACTCTCAAAACAAACTTTTAGTTTACTATCAAAAAAAATGAAACAACATGTGGCTATATTACTTCAAAAAATTTCTTTATATATATTCATTAGAAAATTTTTGTTAGATAGGTAGATCTTCAATAACAAATATAAATTGCTCTAATAATGGACCTACCTAGCATTACAAAAATTGGGTCGACGGTCCCACCACGAAACAAAGTTCCTCTCAAATTAAATGCATTTTGTTGTATTATTTTTGAAATTAGAATAGTACAAATAGGGTAGTGCATTTAATTTCGGTTTTTGTCGGTTTTTTCTTTTTTGTTTTTCCAATGTAACTTTTTACTGTATGGCCCGATTTTCATGTTTGATAGCTTATTTTAAAGATTTTACGACATTGCGTTGCGTCATAAAAGTTTCATTGTACGAAAGTTGTTTCTTTACTTAATTAAATCAGTTTTTAAAAAAATGGAAAATTGCCGAAATTAAATGTATGCATTTAATTTCGGCAAATTTCGGCACTTTACAAAGAATCGATTCTTTCTCAGTCAAAAAATCATCATTTTCAATAATTTAAAAACCTATCATTATCTCCAGACAGTTTTCTTTAATTTAAGCTTCTACTTAGCAGAAGCAGAAATTTAAGCTTCTACTTAAAAAATTAGCAGAAAATGATGATTAAATTCGATTATTTAAATTCGATCATTTGTGAGTTGATTAGAACGGTTTATTGTACAACTGGACATAGGGTAGAGCATTTAATTTCGGCATTTTTTTTGTTTTTCCGATGTAACTTTTCACTGTATGGCCCAAATTTCATGTTTGATAGCTCATTTTGAAGCTTTCACGATACTGCGTTGCGTCACAAAAGTTTTACTGTACGATAATAGTTTTTTTACTTAATTAAATCAGTTTTTAAGAAAAAAATGGAAAATTGCCGAAATTAAAAGTGTGCATTAATTTCGGCACTTTACAAACAATTGATTGTTTCTCAGTCAAAAAAATCATCATTTTCAAAAATTTAAAAGCCTATCATTATCTCCAGACAGTTTTCTTTAATTTAAGCTTCTACTTGTTGTTCAACGTGTAACTGGCAAAAAGTTACAGCTAAAATGCCAAATGGTATCAAAATGCGCAAAATTTGGGAAAAAAGTGCATTTAGTTTCGGCACTTTTTAAAAGGACCCCCTTAATCGAGTTTAAGCGCAGTGTTATGACCCTTACATATTTCAACGTTGTTTTTTAACTATTTACAACTACAATTTAACACCCGAACACTTACTTCAACCCGTTTTTACCTACAGCAATATGTGTGCCAAAATTACACTATTTTATTTTATAACAATTGCTCATCACAGACGCAATGTAGATCCACGGGGACTAAAAATTCGGAAAATAGACTAAATTTTACCAGGACAGTTTAATTTTTAAACCAATTTATTGCGTAATCATGAAATGCCCATGTTCTAAAAACGAGTAACAATTTTATTTTTTATAAATCACACAATTTCACATAAAAATATCATAACTTAACAAATAAAAAGCTCACGACAGTCATCCACATATAATTAGCTCTCATTTGAGCTATCAAATGTCGTATTCCGTCCAGGATTACCAAAGATATAGTCCAAAATCAAAAATGCCCAATTTGGAAAAGTGCCGAAATAAAATGCACTAACCTAAAAGAACATCTATTTAAAAAATTTTGACGTGCTTTTTGTATTAAATTAAAGCATTATGAAATCTTTTTTTCTGGTTAACCGAAATAAATTTACATGTGAAAAACCTTATTAATGCTTAAAATAGCTCTGAATAATGGTCAGAAGTTGCCAAAAGTATTCGAAATTGTTTGAACATTGTCGCTTTATTTCCGGTTTCTAAAAAACTTTGGTAAGAATCATTGGTTTCATAACAAATTCTGATTTCGCGGCAGGACCGCGGACCCAAAATTTTGTAATGCTAGATATTTCAATACTAACAGCTATAATTGAGTCAAAATTAGATAAAAAACTACTCTAAATCTTTTTTTATTAGTTTTGTTATGTTTTGGCTCAGGTAACACCTTCACAATTACGCTTCACATTTACTTTAAGACTTGTGAAAAATTTTTATAACTGAATCAATTAAATTTATTTACAGTTATTTTAGTTTTTTAGTTAATTTTTATAATTAAACATGTTAGAAAACTAATTAAAGCTTTATGCCATTTCTCAGTTTACATTATTTGAGTTGTGTTCGCTTCGCGTTTGCATTAATTGATTTAAGTTTGGGCAGGTTTAAAATGCACAAGCACTGAATTCAAAACTATTAATTTTATATAAATATGACTAACACACAGATACACCAAAGGACAAAACTAGAAACATTAATTTTTCTCAGTAACTTTGTACGTGGAAAGTCGCACCATTGCGCATCTGCAACTGCAAATTTGTCACTGTAGTAAAATCTAACTAAACTTTTTTCCCAAAACTTTTGCCATTAAGTCTTTTAACATCTCGTCTTACACACTTTGACTAAAAAATCATGTCTTTAAATATGTCATCTTCAGAAAACTTTTTTTTGGTGCGATTTTTAGAACTTAGCTTTAAAAAATGATTTTTTAACATTTTCAATAAATTTAATATCTCATCTTTAAAAAATTCATTGTTTAAACATTTTATTTTGTCTGTTTATTTATTGTTGTTCTGAGCAGGATTTTGCATGAACAATATTGCAAATTACTGCACGCAATTATTGCATTAAGTAATTTAATGATTAAAACCATAGATAAAAAACCACTTTTTTTCCAAAACCAAACCCAAAAATCAAGCAAGAAGCTAAAATATGACTACCATATCCAAGGATTATATTGGTCCTTGAACAATGGAGTATGGAGTATTACTTGTCTTGATTACAACTTCTTGTTTCAATGAACAACCTTAATGGTTTTTTAAGTCAGTCGTTGTAGTAAACTGTTAAAAAACTTTTTGACTGATACAAAAATTTTTTTCTAACGTATTTTTTCTTACTGATCTTCAAATTGTTTTATATCATAAATTTTAGTCCATCTCATTTGGGGGCGCCGAAGGGTCCCTTTGGGGGGGGGGCGGCGTGCCCCCTGGCCCTATCCCTGGCTACGCCCCTGGTTTCAGTTCTTTCATCAATTAACCTATTAGTCAAGTTTATGCAAAAACTTTAAAGAGTCCATCTAATTTTACACAGTTTTTTAAAACCTACAAAGAAATTTTAATCTTTTTGTTTAAAATAACAAAAACCTAAAAATTTTGTTTGTTAGATAACAAATTTTGTTATTATTGGTCAAAAAAATATTTGTAGTATTAATAGTATGTAAAAAACCGATAAATCTCAGATTTAAAGAGATTGTTTAGTGCTAAAAATATAAAATATATATAAAATAAAGACAGTCACTTTAAATAGTATTTTTAGATGTTTTTTAGTTGGATTGTGTTTTTCATATGTTTTTATTGGTATTCTTAGTTAGAAACCAAAGTTTTACTTTTAAATGGAGCGAACTAAACAAAAAGTCATTTCACTACTTTACATTTTAATTTAGTAATAATTAAAAAATAATAATTGAAAAAATACACCATATAACAAACAACCATCATTTACTAAAAACACGGTAGTTTGTAAAATGTAAAGATTTCTGCAGTTAGTTTTTAAATTACCTATTTATTTAATCAGTTTTTTACGAATATTTTGCCAAATTTTAGTCTACACACTTTGAGGTAAGTTCGTGTAAAAGCTTTTTCTGCCTGCCCACATGCTTCTTGTTTTGAATTTTTTTTTAACTGTTTTCTCCGAATAATTTTTGTATTTTTATATGTCACGTTCTGACTGTTTTTGGTTAATTTTTTGATAATTGTTTGTATTTGTGCTTAAATTAAGAAGACAAGACAAAACACAAAAACATTTATTAAACCATTTCTAAGATTTCAAGAAAACGCGCATTAACTTTTTCTCAAAAATTAATTGCTTTAGATGGTCCAATTTTACATCTAAATGGTCATTATATACATGTTTATAAATATATTCCTATATTTGATTCAGGATTGCGAGGAAGAGCTTTCTACAATACTGACCGGTAAAGAAATGGCTGTTATTCAAATGCTTTTGTTTGAACCTTTAATGTTAGCTGCGTACATGATTAATCAAGTAAACGAATTGATTTTTTTACATATATATTTGCATTATGTAATTTATAAATTGTGTTTCTATCACTATCAATTTTTCATTCCTTCGCTTTCTGGCTCCCTCCTTCTTTCTGTCCCTCCCTCGTTCCCTCACTTCCTCCTTGTTCCCTCCTCTCTCTCTTCTTCCTTAGTGTCGCAGTACAAGTTATTTCATGTTTAAATTCTGCATAAGTGACCAAGAGCACTAAGTGACATATTTGCTTTTGATAATTTAGGCTCTCAAAGGTTCTGTTCCAGACTGTAAATTAATTGTATCTGTTGTTGGAAGCACTTCTAATGCCGATATGTCCCGCATTAATCAGTTTTATAGTCAAGGTAAGTTCTAATAATCATTTTAATAGCTGATTTTATTTTTCCGCCACTGTATACTGTATATTTGCTTGAAGGCGTACTTGATACAAATGGTATTTGCTGGTTTACTGGTTTTTTTAACAATAAATCTGTAAAGTTTTAGTCAATCAAATTTCATGTGTCCATCCACTTTATTATGTTAAGTCAAATTTTGCTGTCAAAACCTTAGTACCTTAGCTATTCTATAAGCTGAATATTTTTCGCAACCATAACGCTTTACTTTCAATACGCTATCGCTTTATTTTCAATACTTTCAATTTAACTTTTTTGATTTAACTGGATAAATGGATTAATTAAAAAAAAGAATTGTGTAAACTTGTACATGTACTTCAACAAACTTATGTATCTAACTTGAGCATAAGAGCAAGAAGATATGTCGTTCAAATATTGCTATGACATTTGTTTATGGCAGCAAATTTGCTCTACTTCAGACAAAAAACCACAAAACATAACAATTAAACGATTTCGTTCACAGGAAAATCAAAAATTATTAAAATTGATGCGCAGTGCAAAATTTTCAAGTAAACATATGTCAGCAATGGAATAATCTAATTATAGAATATAGTTGTATGTGCATATAGCAAAGATTACATTCTAAACATTATTATATTATTATGTAAATTAATCATTCTTTTCGGCGGCATATGCTGACTTAAAATTTTTCCTAGTAGGTATCCTTTTTGTACAGACTATAATTTTTTGACACCAAAATTTAAATGATTCAAGCAAACCCACCATTCTGGCAAAGTGCATTTTTTTGAAAATTAAAAGCTTGGTCCAATTTTTTGTTTATAAAACACTGAATAATATATAAATTATTCGAGTTCAGTTTAGGAGAATGGTAGACTATATATCTAGCCTTGACTAAGAACGAAAACAATAATTGTTATGTTTTGTGGTTTTTTGTCTGAAGTAGAGCAAATTTGCTGCCATAAACAAATGTCATAGCAATATTTGAACGACATATCTTCTTGCTCTTATGCTCAAGTTAGATACATAAGTTTGTTGAAGTACATGTACAAGTTTACACAATTCTTTTTTTAATTAATCCATTTATCCAGTTAAATCAAAAAAGTTAAATTGAAAGTATTGAAAATAAAGCGATAGCGTATTGAAAGTAAAGCGTTATGGTTGCGAAAAATATTCAGCTTATAGAATAGCTAAGGTACTAAGGTTTTGACAGCAAAATTTGACTTAACATAATAAAGTGGATGGACACATGAAATTTGATTGAATGAAACTTTACAGATTTATTGTTAAAAAAACCAGTAAACCAGCAAATACCATTTGTATCAAGTACGCCTTCAAGCAAATATACAGTATACAGTGGCCGGAAAAATAAAATCAAGCTCACTGTAAAATGATTATTAGAACTTACCTTGACTATAAAACTAATTAATGCGGGACATATCGGCATTAGAAGTGCTTCCAACAACAGATACAATTAATTTACAGTCTGGAGACAGAACCTTTGAGAGCCTAAATTATCAAAAGCAAATATGTCACTTAGTGCTCTTGGTCACTTATGCAGAATTTAAACATGAAATAACTTGTACTGCGACACTAAAGGAAGAAAAGAGAGAAGGAGGGAACAAGGAGGAAGTGAGAGGGAGAACGGGAGGGAGGGACAGAAAGAAGGAGGGAACCAGAAAGCGAAGGAATGAAAAATCGATAGTGATAGAAACACAATTTATAAATTACATAATGCAAATATATATGTAAAAAAATCAAATTCGTTTACTTGATTAATCATGTACGCAGCTAACATTAAAGGTTCAAACAAAAGCATTTGAATAACAGCCATTTTCTCTTACCGGTCAGTATTGGTAAAAGCTCTTCCTCTCCAATCCTGAATCAAATATAGGAATATATTTATAAACATGTATATAATGACCATTTAGATGTAAAATTGGACCATCTAAAGCAATTAATTTTTTGAGAAAAAGTTAATGCGCGTTTTCTTGAAATCTTAGAAATGGTTTAATAAATGTTTTTGTGTTTTGTCTTGTCTTCTTAATTTAAGCACAAATACAAACAAATTATCAAAAAATTAACCAAAAACAGTCAGAACGTGACATATAAAAAATACAAAAATTATTCGGAGAAAACAGTTAAAAAAAAATTCTCAAAACAAGAAGCATGTGGGCAGGCAGAAAAAGCTTTTACACGAACTTACCTCAAAGTGTGTAGACTAAAATTTGGTAAAATATTCGTAAAAAAACTGATTAAAATAAATAGGTAATTTAAAAACTAACTGCAGAAATCTTTACATTTTACAAACTACCGTGTTTTTAGTAAATGATGGTTGTTTGTTATATGGTGTATTTTTTCAATTATTATTTTTTAATTATTACTAAATTAAAAATGTAAAGTAGTGAAATGACTTTTTGTTTAGTTCGCTCCATTTAAAAGTAAATCTTTGGTTTCTAACTAAGAATACCAATAAAAACATATGAAAAACACAATCCGAACTAAAAAACATCTAAAAATACTATTTAAAGTGACTGTCTTTATTTTATATATATTTTATATTTTTAGCACTAAACAATCTCTTTAAATCTGAGATTTATCG